>ARYC01019204.1:0-68416 GCA_000711775.1 Oxytricha trifallax | reverse complement strand
TAGAGAAAACGCAAGTTTTATGTGAATTTAATTAATATTTAATGAGTATTAATGTGCTTAATTCAAACAAATTTTATCTGCTTATCTTTGTGGTATCTCTTGAACTTAGCTCTCTTTAATGTTTCAAGTATATCTTCTAATGACGATCTTGGATATGCTGGAGCTCTTACTATGATCATCTCAACCATTTTCTTAATCTAAGTGCATACATATTCCTGCTTTATATGTTTAACAGCCATGCTTATTGATTACTTTTCTTGCTTTGTTCCGAAGTAAGACATACTTTCCATATCGCACTCTAAAATAATTGCTCCTACCGCCCAGACATCCCACTAAACAGAGCCATTAGTCCACTTCTCTCTTATTGGGAAGTATCCAGGTGTGCCTAGCACTTTAGCTAAAGTCACTATTTCTTACCTTATTGCTCTATTGAAATCAATGACTACTATTTCTAAAGGACAGAGATTTAGCATTACATTTTCTGGCTTCAAATCTCTATGAACATACCCTAGATCATGCAGCTCTTTCACACCCTTGGTCATTTCCGTGAGTATCTCATTCAAGTCATCTGGGTATCTATTATGGTAGAGATAATCTCTTAGAGTCATTTCAAATTTCTTAAATCGTAGTGCAATAAAACCATGTCCAAGAATAACTCCATCGAGTTTAAGCAAGTTCTTGCATTACCTTTTATGAGCCTATCTTAGTATTATGTATTCATCGGCAAACTCATTTTGATACTGCTCGTTCCTAATAAGATATTTGAAAGGATATACTTTATAAGCATATTCATCAACTACTATGAGTTTTGCCTTGTTAGGCACATCAATATGTAAATAGTTGTCAATGCAAAAACTGAGATCTACTGCATTTAATGCAGGTATATACATAGCTCTCTCTTACAAGTATGCTATATATAATTCATTAGCTGGTTGGTTCATTGACTCAAAACGTTTCTGCTTCTTAAGTCTCTCTTCCTGCTCTCTTTTAAGACTCTACAGTATTGGACTTTCTCTTGGCTGGTATAAGTTTTTATGTTTCTTTATCTTGCATTAAAAACTCACTTAAATGATGTTTTTGCATGTGTCTTTTTAACTTTAGCTGAGTGAGTGTAACACTTCATGCAAGTCGTGCACTAATACCTGCCATCGACCTTTTCGTGCTTAAAATATATCTTAGCTCTCCCAGTGTGCATCTCTTTGATGTGCCTCTTCAAGTTCGAATCAGTTGAGAAGAAATTTTAGCATTCATCACATTAGAATTCTTTAATCTTTTCTAGTGGGAGATGTTCTTTTAACTCCTCAACATCTTCGATTAGCGTTTAAATACTTATCTCTGCTCTCTGCTTCCTGATATTTATTTCTAGAACAAACACCTCTGATTCAAACTCAAGAGCTTTAAGCTCTGGCTCCTTTTCAATGTATATGATCTCTTGCTTCTTAGTTTATCCAAAGTTTAGCTAAGATTATCCACTGCCAAGAGAGACTGCTTTGCGATTTAAGTTAGCCGCCATGTTTAAATTCAAATTTAAATTTCTATTATAAAGCTCTAATAACCTCTCTAGTTATAGTAACTTTGTATAGGAGTTGGTACTGCAACAACGATGGTTGATTCTTAGGCGTTAGACATCATATTTATGCTAAGTTTATAACTATAATTTTTCTAAATTCATGCTTAATATTTTTAATTTTGGTACCAACTTAGAAAAAATTCAGGTTGGTACTGGTACCAATTAGGTTTTGAACCATATTGGAACTTTTCCATTAAAACCTCATTAGTTTAAAACTAGGTACTAATTATGTTTTGGTACTATTAAATTGGAACCAATTAAAATTAAACGAATTTAGTACCAGTACTAATTAAATTTAAACAAATTTAGTACTAATTTAATGGAACTAAATTGATAAAAATGGAGCTCCATCACTGCAGTTTGTTACAGCTTCTGCAAACTTTCTCCACGTATCTTGCAGGGTTGACCTCCTATAAGATGCCCATATTTAATAGTAAGATTTTAAACAATAGGATCCAGAAGTCTATAAGTTATAATTTGAAATTCATTAATAGGAAGAGGAACAAAGATGGAATCACTCAATGATCAAATGAAAAGAGTCGAGGCTCAAGAAATGATATCAAGATTCAGAAGTAAGGAAGATCTCTATCGATACCTAACTTTACATGGTAAGATAACTCGATGATTATTAACATATTAAACAGTTGGTTTATTCCTTCCTACGATGGAAGGTACCAAAATTTCATTCTTGAAAGCAATACTTTGTGAGGAGAAGAAAGCTTTTAAAAATAAAGAGATTAAACTAATCGAAATTCCCAACTACCCTGAAAATTTCAGTCACTAATCTTTATGAGGATGCCATGTAAGATGAGGAAGTGGTAGTTTACCTTCCTACCAAGAAACAACTCTCTAATAAACTCCAGAGAGGAACTTCTTCTTTGGTGTTCTTGGTACAATAAAAGAGGATTATCTCAGAGAAATTATTGAAGAAGCACATAAGAAACGATATTCTATTTCTTCTGAAGACTAGAAAGAAGCAAGGCATTCTAATAAGCTCAGCTTGGCTAGAGGAACTTAAGAAGCATCCTTATCTTTCAAGTAAGCTTTGACATATAACTTTGTAGGAAAATCTGGCACTGGTATATATCTTATGAAAGAGCATGCTAAGGTTCATAGAGAGAGAAAGTCACAGACAATTCATGAAGTGAGCAAGAGACTTTATAAAGATGTTTAAAAGCGTGATGAAATGAACATAGATGCAGGAGCTGGCACTAAGAGAAGAAATATGGGCCCAAGCAAGCCATAAGAAGAGGAGAAGAAAGAGAAGGCAAACCCATTTATGGGCCAGTTTAATATGTGAATATATTCATTCGTTTAAATCTAAAACTTATTTATAAACATTCATTCTTCCCTTTCTCGCACAAATTGTTGTCTTATCTACGCTCACTCTCTTACAGCTGCTTTGAATCAAGTCTACTGTATCGATGGGCAAGTCATGCATAAGATGATACAGCAGAAGCTTCTTGTAGTGAGTCTTTATTTAACTCCAGTAGAATTCTATTCCATTAAATTAAGGGCTGTAAGGAACGTTGTATACAGTGGTTATGTTTAGGTCTTCATAAGCTTTCTTAGACTCCTTAGTCTTATGAACTGATAGGTTATCAACAAACAGGATGATCTCTTGGTTGCTATACTTCTCTCTGAGCTTATGTAGGAACTCTATATACTACTCTCGCTTAATAGAGCGAGGGTGAATCACATAACTCTCTAAGCCTGAATCTTCACTTATACCAGCTAAAATTGCATGAGTGACTACCTTTACTTTTTAGTCATAAACTTCTATGTTATCATACTTCTTGTACCTTGACTTATTAATAAAAGTGTTGAACGTAAACACAGCTTCATCTGCATGTATGAACTTGATGTTATTATCAATAGCTCTCTGCATTTAATCATATATATAGTTTAAATTATTGCTATAAAATGGCACTGTAAAATCAATCACTCTCTTAACTCTGTTGACAGTCTTGAAAGTAATACCATTTCGTCTATAAATATTGGCTATAGTCTAAGGAGAGATACGCATGTCTGGTAACTTGCGATGAAACATGACAGCTCGTTAGCCAAGAGGAAAGTGAGCCCAATACTTTAATGTCTTAGAGTCACAGAGATAGTCAATATGGACCTGTGAGAACTTTTATTTTCTTGCAGGATGTTTTCAAGAGCCTGAGTTATAATGTTAAACAGCTAACAAGCAATGATACCTAACGGTTGGGGCACTCTTGTGTAGGAGTCTTGCTATGGCTGTATAATTCAACACTGGTTTGACTTAGTCTATATTAAAACTTGTACCATACCGAAGCTTAAGCAGTAAATCTAAATATTACTCATCATAAATAGACCCTAGATTTCGCTAATTTCTATTTCTCATTTTGAAAATTGGCCTAATTTCTCTACTAACCCCAATAAGACCCCAACTATACCCTACAAATCAAAGCACTTATAAACCTCACTAAGGGGTTTTGGGGTTTTGATTCCCATCCTTCTGATTTTCTAATCCCTGGTTTCTTGACATATTCTTCGCTCTTCCTTTTACTTGAATCTGATTGGTTTAATGAACCCATTCTTTTATAATGCCAATTACTTTTTCAATAATTTATTAATTAATTATAATTCTCGGATTTTATCTCATTTTACATTTCTTAATTATTCTTATTTTACATATTTAATTTTTTTTAATTGTGATCTAATTCTATTCATTAAATTCATTATTTTTTAATGACATTTGCTGCTTTAAAAATCTTCTTAATTGGCTGATAGTATTGGTGTTCCTCTAGTTTCCTTATCCATTAGTCTTGTCATATCAAATTTGTAATGATCTCTATCTCTTGTTGGTTGCTCATGCCAATTAATATGTTCCTTCTGATTATTTATGAGAATCCTGTTAGGTCCCTCGTCTAGTTAATAAAGTTAAAGTGTTTAGATTTTTTACGTCAACTATCATCTTGTGGATGTTACAATAGTGACTTATCCCATACTTTACAATACTTTTTCCTTAACATAGTGTCACCATTGTGTACATCACGGTCTAGCCAAGAAAATCTTTTTCTTCTTTTGAAGTGTTTTTTCCTAAAGTTTGATTTCGACTTTCACTTACTTAGGTCTTATAAATTGATCTATAAGTCCATAACTTATCTTCTTTATGTTCTTCAGAACTAAGTCTCTAATGAATTCGCAGGTGCTTATTTCTTTAACTAAGTTATATCTCTAAGTATTTTATTAGAAATGTCCATCGCCACCCTAAATGCTATTCTTTTCAATTATAATTTTATCTTTTTAAAATCTTAAAATTTAACATATTAAGCTGCCTCCAACTGGGTGTTTTTGTAGATGATTAATGATCGGATTAGTGAGTATTTAGTTTATTCAATTTTGTTTATCCCATCTATCTTGAATTTTCACTCAAATCGTTTAGCATCATTTATGAACACCTTTAATTGTTATTAAGTTTGAGTTGTGTCTTTTCTATCTCTTTAAAGCTTTTGATGACTCTTTTGAATTATTAGAGTCCTTAACATTCACAAATAGGCCATCCGTGAATGCGATTAGCTTGCCCTACTTAATCAGAGACATCAGCTCTTTTTGTTATTATAGGGCGTCTTGTAGGTAAATGTTGAATAATTGTTCTGACCGAGACCCGTACCCCTCTTCACAAATATACCCCCTCCACACCCGTACCCCCTCCCGTACCCCCTATTCCGTCCCCCGTACCCCCATTTTATACCCCATTTCATATGAAATTTTTAATCTGCGCTGTCTGAATCGATTTCCTTCTTGACATTTAGGCATAATATAATTATAGATACACTTGTACAATTCTCTGCTCTAATCTCCATCTTAACTTTTTCATTATATAATTTTTTTATTTCCTATAATCCAAATTCCTGTAAAATTGTTAATATTTTTTGATAAAAAAAAAATGTTAATTCTCTTCCACCCACCAAATTGTGTTTCTAATTTTTAGTCTATTTTTATTAACAATAAAATAAATAAAAAAATTATTATATATCCCAATTTAAATCTAAATAGTACAATTTCTTTAATTAAATTATTTTAACTGCTGATTTATTATCTTTTACCTAAATTTGACTTATTTTTATGCAAATTTTATGAAAAAATTAATATTGTTACAACACAAATGTTTTTGAAATTTTTTAAAAAAATTATTTCTTACCTTATATTAAAATGATATGATAATTATGAATAAATATATTAAAATGAGTAAATTTTAATCCTAAAATTTAATTTTTATTATATTATAAATTTTTTATTTAATAAAATAATATATTCTTATATGTTTTTATATATTTTTACACTAAAGACTTGTAATTTAAAGTAAAGTAGAGTAGATAAAATATTATTAATTTTTAAATTAAAATTATTTTTGAATCATATATTAATTATGTGAAATGGTTTTAAATTTGTAAAAAGAGTCCTATAAACAGTATTGATTTTTAACTCTTTTGGAAGATATTTTTATTTTTCAACTTCAATATACACAATTATTCTGTCGACTTTAATAACTGAACATTTGAAAATATATTTGCCATGTCTGTTTTTCATACCCTAAAGTCTTTAAATAAAATTGTTGTTAACAATTTGTATTTTATTGAATAGTAAGCATAGTTCACCCTATTCAAACTTGTTTAATTATTCATATTTTTGTTCAATTGTTCTAATAATATTGTTTTTCACTTATTCTAATACCACAGTATCATTATTATTGAAAATTTGATTTGGCTTGAATTTGATTGTAGAATGAATTCTATTATTATATAAAATTAGAAAGTCTCTTATTGCTTGTTTGATTTCAAATGATTCTTATTTATTATTGTAAATCTATAATAATCCATTTTTAATTGTTTTATTAAAAGCCTCTACACATCCTTAGGCTCTAGGATTATATGGTCTTGAAGTTATATGCTATATATTTTAATGATTTGCTATAAATTCAGCCATTTTACTATTTACAAATTCTTTTCCATTATCAGTTTAAATAATTTATGGTATGCCGAATTAAATTATATAATCTTCGATTTTTTTAATTACTGAGTGACTAGTTTTATCTTTTAAAGGGTAAGCTTATGCAAATTTTGAAAAATGATCTATTATACATAACAAATAAGGATAAGTGTTATTCACAAATTGAATTGATGTAATATCAATTTAAACTCTCTCCTTTGGCTTTGAAGTATATATTGGCTGGAATTCATGCTTTTTTGTAGGTATTTAAATGCATTTTTGTAAGCACTCTTAACAATTTTTTATGTATTTTTATAAAAGTTTTTCCATTGCGAAAAAATTAATATTTAGATTTGTTTTAATTTCTTAAAGTGTTTAAGAAACATTTAAGTGAAGTCCATTTTTTTTCTAGCAAACATGCGCTTTATAAAATATGTCAAATATTTCATGATAATATGGTATTACATATTACTTCTCATCTTTTTTGTTACACTAATCTTTCATAATATATTTTGAGGTGCTTGCTTAACTTAAACATTTTTCACTTAATTTTGGGTCATATTTATGTTTAATAGCATGTACTCTAGCTTTTAATGCTTTATAATCATTTTTGCTCATATCACCTTTTTCTGGATTTTCATCATAAATAGCATAATCCAAGTACTATTAGTATTTATTGAAATCATTATGAATGGGTGGATAAGTTTATTCATACTCGTGCTAAAATTTCATATGTAATAGTTATTCTTTAATAGATGCTTTATCATTTTCTTCTACGCATTCTATTTTTTCAACATTAATTTATAATAAATTTAACTTTTCCTATGTACTTTATTACATATTAGTCTTGATATCTTTAGTAATCTATAATAAATTTGTATTCTAAATATTTTACTTTTCTAATATTACTTTAAAATGATAGTTGTCATTATGTATTCTTACAATTTTTTCAAATTTATCTTTGCTAGTAATATCATCAGGTTATTCATTTATGTTTGTGTATATATATAGATTTATACTTTAAATATATGACTAATTGCCCTAATCTCAATCAAAGATCCCCATTATTTATCTTAGCTACCCCTTGCTCAGTGATTATCTTATCATTTTCATACTTTTTTTGTTTCCTATATAGTGATGTTCAATCAGTTCTACTATATCATCGTCCTTCCTATTTGCTGACCTCTTCCTCAGAATTTAAAGTAATTTTGTCTTTCCATAGTGAGTCATTAGCTTTTTGTAAGTCTATTATTGATAAAATACAATAGATTGGGAATTATTTAAATACAAAATTAAAAAAACTGTCATGTATTATAATTTGTAAAATAAGCCACATTTTAATTATCATAGTTTAAATAACTATCTCATATATTAAAGATACAAATAAGAAAAAATGAAAGTTTGATATCTCTAAGGACAATTGAATTTGTTTTCTTATAATTTTTCTACATCAATGACATTACACTGAGGTTTGTTTTAGTTTAGATAAAAACAAATCCGCTATTTAATCTTAAATATTTAATGATATAAATTAAAGAAAGTGTTATATACAGCGCACTATTTTATATGAATACGAATACTAAACTCTATAAAAACTTTTTAAATAAGTTGTAATTCTAAAAATTCAGACAGAAATCTTTTTTTATAATAAGGATTGTTAAAACTAATAATTATTTTTGTATTTTTTGTAAAAAATATATTTATTTTTCAGAGAAATGCTGCTAATAATAATCATATAATTCCATTTTTGTATTAATCAGTAATAATTGTATTATTTACCAAGAATTAAAGAATAATCAAGTTTTTCTCAATAAGTATTTATTAACATATTAGTAATTAAATAATTAAAATGGCACTCCAACCCAAACGATTAAAAATTTGAGTTAGAGTGCGGAATAAATTAGAAAATAAATTTAAATATATCATCACTTTTAAATATGACATTTAGTTTATTAAAAACTACATTAGGTTTTAACTCATAAATGAATATATTACATATTACAATGATTCAATTATAATATAGAGGTAATTTTTAAAACTAATCAATTGAAAGTTAAATATATCATTTTTTATGATTAAAAATATATGAGTTAAAACCTAATGTAGTATTTAATAAACGAAATTTCATATTTAAAAGTGATCATATATTTCAAATTTATTCCGCACTCAACTCAAATTTTTAATCGTTTGGGTTGGAGTGCCATTTTAATTATTTAATTACTAATATGTTAATAAATACTTATTGAGAAAAACTTGATTATTCTTTAATTCTTGGTAAATAATACAATTTTAAAAAAATGGAATAATTATGAATGTATTTCTGTTATTCATGAATTTATACAATTTTTTTATTTGAAAAATTAATGATTGATAGTAAAGTAAGCTTTCCATTATTTACTCTTCCTTCATGTTTTCATGCATTCCAATAATCTATATTAGATTTATGTGGGTTTGTTTTCATTGAACCCGTTTTAGTAATTTCCAGTTGCTATTAATCCACCTTTAACCTCTCCAATTTTTAATATTACTTTTTCAATTATCTTACCTAGTGTAAGTTCACTACTATTGGTTCTTGTGTTGCTTACGTTTGGGTATTAGTCATTTTACTCTTTGCTCAGTAGAATTAATCTTCCTTCTTTGATGTAATCTGGAATCTATCCCTCATTCAACCAACCTGCTACCTTCTGGCATGTCGTCGTTAACATTTTTTTATGATATAAATAACATTTTCCATCAAATTCATCCCGACCAAAACCTTTTTGTAGCTACACTCTTTGCCGCCCTTTAAGAAGTCTTACTCATTGCAAAAGTCTTCATTCTTTTTCTTCTTATATTGTTGTGAACCTTTTTACTCTTCTTGGTATTTTGTCTCTCTCTTTCCTGTCTTAAAATATCTACCAATAAAATTCTAATATTTACTTTTTTGTTTATTCCTCAAGCTCAACTATCTCTTCTTTTATGTTTAATCCTTTGATTGGTTGGCATTATTTATGTTCTTTGTTAGTCTTTTCACCACGTAAAATAATCCTTAACAACATTTTTGTCCAACCAGTGTTCCAAGTTTCTTATTGCTTCGATCTACTAATCTTTTGTTTCCTAAAATAGATCTCTGATCTTTGTTTGATTTCTTTTAACTCCCCATACCCTACACTGATGGTTTTTAATAACAATTTCTCCCTTTGAACTGTCTTTCTATCTTATTCTCAAAGCATTATTAAGTAAGATTATCCAAATCCTCTTCTGTTAGGTTTATTCCTTCTTCTATGAAAGTCTACCAGCATTACTTCCTTATGTCGTAAATTCTAATTGTTCTTTTTTATTCCCTAATTTAAATTAATCATCGTTGTTTTTGAATGAGTTTTCGCTACCTCAAGAATGGATTCTTTCAAACCTTCTTTGTTCAGTTTTTACCCAATTCTTTGTTGTAATAATTGCCCATAACTAATATCCTTTGTTTCTGGCATTTCAGTTTCAGTTATTAAATCATATATATTAGTCGGTTCTGAGTTCCTTCACATTATTGTTCCAGAATGAAGGGATATTCACTGATATAATGTGAAGTGGGAAATCATCCCACGTTCAATATTGCCCATGGCATGAATATCTAAATGATTTATCGTTTTTAAATTCGAATTTGCTACTGTTAATTACCATTACTCCCAAATTTCTTGTTAATTAAGTCTGAGTTATGTTTCTGTTGCTAATACCAATTAACCTTTGGTGCTAAGTTTTTTCTACCATTCTGATCTAATCAGGATTTTTGTTTTAAAATCCCTTAATAACTAATCTTGCTTTGGTTTCTAGTTCAGACCTCTGACATTTTGTAGGCAAATTTTTAATTCAATTGTCTTTGTGTTGATCTATCTCTTTTTGCTAATGACTTCCTCTCTTCTTTTTGACCTCCACTTTCCAGAATTCTTCAGTTCCTTCTCACCCATTCTTCAACTTCTCTTATAACTTAATATAGCTCTATTGACAGTCTTGACCGAAAATTTATTTATGTTTTTTAAGGTGCTTCGATTTAACTAAACATTTAGGCTTTGAATTTTCAAAGTATCTCACCAGTGTTTGTTGATAGTTTACTTTGCTGGTTTGGCATTTTTTACTTCTGCATGCACTGATAACTTCCTTCTTCCACTGGCGCTTCTACTTTAAGGCCACTTACTTTTTAATTATTTATTTAAAATTTTAAATCCAAACTAAATTATTTAAATATATTTAATGGTAAAATAATTGAACATTATTTATAAATCACTAACTTAGAATTCTTTAATAATGCACTTCTCGTATAACTAAAAGAAATACCTATCATTGCATTGAGTTCATTTATAATCATACTAACTAAATTATTTCTTAAAATCAAATAGAAAAGACTATTAATACAAATAACTTAATTTATATATACTATAAAACTAATATTTATTATTTAAGACAAGTTTATATCATACTTACTCTTATCCTCAACATAAGGACACAACTTCATCAGCTTCATTATGATATAATATAAAACGGATGATTTTATCGTAAACTAATATTTTTAAATATAATAATATTATTAAATATAAAAGTCAATCATTAATCAAGCCCAAAAGAAAAGGTTATTATATTTTTCAAAAATTGGACTTTAAGGTATTCAAAAAAGTCAATATTAATAAATTTTTAAATTAGAAAAAAATAAATATATTATAAAAACAATTATTACAAGAAAAAAAAGAAAAAAAAATACTATTTCAAATCAGTTTAATTTTACTTGTTTTACGATAACCTATCACACTTCCTCCCTCTTTATAGGCATTTTAAACACATTTAAGTAGCATTCTACTGAATAGCTTTTAAAGTTGAGAACCACATAGTGCCATAGTTTGTTGAGTTTTTTAATTGATATCTTCTCCTTCTTGTGAAAAGTCTATTTCATTGGCAAGTTAAATACTGAGAAATATGTCGACTGTCGACTTCAATGCTCACCCTCACCCAGAGCTCTAAACCACTTTTATAAATATTGACTTTCTTAGTTGGGGTGACTCATGCAATAAGTATTTTTATGAAAATAAGTTTCCAAACCACCTTAAACTATAGTTATAGTTTTCATAATTGACGAGGATTAAAATCCCTTTATACCATGAATGAATTTCCTCCAAGTTTGCTATAGTTTCCCATGATTACCTTGATTTTATTCATTTAGGTGTCATATCTCAATAACTATCTACTCATTATAGTATTATGATAGGACCAGTGAAGCATTATTTCTCAGTCTCCTTCTTAATTTTTGTGATTCTATCTATTATTTTTGAGCATATTTTTGTTCTTCACACAAATCTTGACATAATGATTGCAAAAATTCGTAATAATTTATGAGCTTCAGAACTTTTTGTAATTTTTTTTATTTTATCAATCAACACTTAGTGATCTGCATTTACTGTATTTAATAAACTATTACTAAATTTACTGACACTTGGATTAATTCTAAGATTATGATTTTAGTTTTGAGCATGAGTTGTAGGTTGGAGACCTCTCCCACATCTCATCCTGTTCAGATATTTACTCTATCTAGTCGAATTCAAAGTCTTTCACAGATTAAAGCACAACTACTAAGAGTTCCAATTCTAATTGATAAGCAAGAGCTTTTATTGGCATCGAGAGAATATTTTTCTTTAAGAATTGCTCCGATAAACTTATTCAGTATATTTAAAGTATTCTATCTACGCTGTTTATCAATCAATTTAATAAGATCTTCTTTACAGTTATGTGATCTTTTTAATTAAAAATCATTATGAGGAAATTGTTTACTAATGATTTCCTTGCTTCTTTTTTCTCAAACCCATTTTTACAAGAAATTCTTGGAGGATCCCCATCCTTTCTGGAGAAGGGGTGGTCTAATTAGATGATAATGAATTCAGTTCTAGTATTAGAACTATGACCCATTGGAATTGTCTAGCTTTTTCTTTTAGGTATTTGTTTATTGTGAATGCCAATGTACATTAACAATTAACTCCGCTAAAATATTTGAGCATAAATAATATGCTTTAATTTTTTTATAGGAAGTATGAACCAGAGTATGACCTACCTAACATAATTTATTAAAGAAATTATATTAATTAATATAAAACTTGAAAAAATTATATGGGTACTTAGCAATCAAAAGCAGGTAGAGGAGCTTCACTAATTAAAATGTAAGATACAATTTATATCATTATTTTACATTAGTCCAATTTTATAAGCTGCAGCAGTTTGATAAGTGCTTCAAAAGACGACACAGAGAGTGGACATAAAAGAATGTAGATCATGAGGAACGCGAAATTTATTTTTATTCATTAATTTTTATAGGTAAAAAAATTAATCCAATAAATGTAATTTAATTTTAATTACATTTATTTTTCATATTATTTATCATAAATAGTAGCACATTAATAGGGACAGAAACAGCTAGATTAAAACACGAGGATTTGTAATTAGGATTACCTTCTAAGTTATCTCTTAATTTGTTTAATTTCTCGTTTTAAACAATCTGATTTTATGCTTCTGTTGATGTTTAATGTATACTGCTAAAATAGATCCTTCTATAATCTAGATGATCACTAATTTAATACTTACTAACCAGATTAAGCTGAAATCCTTCATCTAGTAATGAAAAATGCTAAATATATATTTAACTAGCTTTCGAATATGCTCTTGTTTGTTTTAGATGGCAGCTCTTAAGCTGATTCTTTTTTCAATAAATAAGAATCTTCCTTGATCTTTAATCTGCCAAGAACTTGCCTCAGAATTTTAAACTCTTGACTTGGAAATAATTTTAAAAGTACTCGATCTAGCTCGTTTAGTTGACATTCCGATAACCTAAAAGGGTCTTGAATGTTTTTAATAGTTGTGATAAGGCATAGAATCTTGTTGAACTAAGAACTTGGCGTCTTTAGCTTAGGATGATCATAAATATTATTAAGCTGAGAATATGTAATTTAGATTTTACAACTACTTTCTTTAAATTTTATGTGCTTATAATCTCTATTCTTAAGATTTGCTATTGATTTAGATATAGCAGACAACGTAGTCTTGGTAGTTGACAGCTTTTATTAATATTTATAATTATCATTATCGATTCCGAAGAGTTGCTCATTAATTTTTAATGATTTATGATTTTAATGATCTTAAATTTCTTTTATATAAATCACTTAATCATGATTTGAAGCATCATTAATAACTGTAAGCGATAAAAGGGGAGATGATGAATCGAAAGTATACCAACATATTTTCAAATAAAAATCACAAAAATCATATTTTCAGAAAATAGAAACCAAACAGTATCCTCTACATTTTTGGAAATATAAGGCTAATTTAGATTTTTACAGATTAATTATATTATTATGATTAAATTTGATGGTTTCAAATAGTTAATAGGAATAAGCATAAATAATTTATAAATAACCATTGGTTATATTGATTTTGGAGTCAAATTATTTGAAAATATTTTATAAGCAGTTTCAGATAAGGGGGAGACAAGGTGAAGACAGCTTCTTGAAGCTTCCACACAGTAGATTGGTGGGAAGCCCAAGTCCAAAATTGAACTAAAAGATTATCTAATTTAGATTTGTTATTTATGAACTCTTGGTAATTATAGTAAGATACTATATACCACCCATAGAAGGATTCAACAGAAAAATATCTCATACTCATATTTAAGTAAATAATCTCTACTAGATCAAGATTGTCAAGGTCCAAAAGTACGATTAGCTTTTACTGAGATACCTATACTTTCAGTTTTATGACAATTAAATGCTTAGCATTTACCAGCCTGATATATTTATTTCTACAACGTCCTAAACACAATCCAGCCTGAGTTTTATTCCCATATCATTAACAAATCAAGTGTAAACAGGAACAGAGATGATGATTATAGATAAAAGAATTATTTCATACATATTTCAAATTACTGGTTCTCTCAGCAGACAAGTCATTCATTAATCTCAAGTATCTTACCCTACTTTAAATTTTAGGGTAAGGTTCTCCTAGAAAAGAAAGAAATATTAAATCATAATTATTTTAAGATATTTTTAAAACTTGCCAAATATCAAAAGAAATTGATTTATTTTGATAATACAGACTCTCAACTATGATTTCTGAACATTAAATGAGTTATTGTATTATGTTGATAGATATAAAAAAATTAGAAAAATCTTTAATATTAATTATAATGAACTATCTATTTATATATGATTTTTTAATTTAGTCAGTAATTTAAATTAACTAACATCTCTATTGAGATGTAATATAATTGAAAGTACAGAAAATGAATTAGCACTGAATGATTTATATATAATGACAAAACAATTTTTTAATGTTGAGAGTCCACCTCCAAGACCATGCACATCATTGTATTCCCCGAAATTAAAAACATGGCTCACAAGAGTAGATTATTTACCAGTGCTTTCGAGTAAAACCTCCAAAGTGTTTAAGACTTAATGAAGTAAGGATGCTAACTTAGCAAGCAATAATCCCATAATTACAAGGTAATGCCGATATAGCAGTTATAATAAATAGCAACAACATAAAATTAATACTCCAACAGTTGAATGTTGCTCGATTTTGAAAACTGCAGCAAGTTATAATGGATATGTAGTAGATACTCCCTTATGTTATAGTATATGCAGATTTCTAAACTATAGTTGAGTAAAACACTGTGATTGTTAATTCAAATGCCATAAGAAGGAATCTTATTTGACTGGAGCTCTTCACATGTCACCGACTTTCTCAGAAATTAGACCAAATTTACAGGAATATTGATCGAGTTGTTGAAGGAGCAGCTAAATTCGAATACTTTTGAGACATTGCGAACTACTATCTGTACTTCGATGGGAACTGTCAAAAAAGGCTACCTGCCCTTACTCATTTAAAAAAATTTGTTAAAATATTAATTAGAGTTTTAACAACTCGATTAAAACAAACCGACTCTCTTCGTGAAAATATCTAATGATTGCTAGATGGTTTTGTAGTAGAATTTAGCACCTGAACATGCATGAAGTTGCAATCATAATTTATAATTTGAAAAATTTAGTTAATTAATATATTTATTAAAATTAATAGCAGTAGTAATTTTAATAATAAGAATAGTTTATAAAACTAAAATAAATGAAACTGTTAAGAATAAACTTCTATCGCTCTAATTTTCCTCAAACACATCTCCATCTGCATGAATAAGCTATCTTTGCCATCCCTACCTTCCACCTACTGAAGTAGCAAGCCGGTGGTACCTAGTACTGTGGCAACACCTTCTCTATAAAATATAAAATAAAAGATACAAAAAATGAAACTTGCATTTAATGAATGTTTGACAATGCTGTCGATATCCCCCATCAAACTTTTCTGATTATATTTATAAATATTCTATTAATTATAATTAAAATATTAATTCACTAAATTTTTCAAATTATAAATTATGAATGCCCAATTCTTTAAATTACTGCATAACATTTCCCAAGCATTAAAAGAAAGTTCGTCTTGTGATAAATATTAAAGATATCAGTAAATAATCATTGAGGCTGGGGTTGACAATCAGTAAAATTACAGAGAATACTTATAAAAGCGAGTAATTAAAGTTAAATTTTATTTGATGTTTTATAAGGGATGTAAATCATGCAGAGTTATTAAGTTCCTCAAACAGTGAGGTATTCATCACTTCTACATCTTCAAAGCCATCAAAGCTTATGCGATTGGCACATATTAACAATACTAAAGCCGTTTAAAACAACATAACTTTGTTTAACTCATTAAAGCACTCCGTGAATATATTGATTTACACTATAAAAACTATTCAAGAAGCACAGTTCTATTGGACTAAAGAGGATATATCTCTTCTCAGTTTCAAATAAAATAATGTCCCTCTCTCTATTTCGTTCATATTACATGAACAACCCTTTATGTATGATCAATATACAATAAAACTAGTTTTTTGAATATTAAAATTTGTTATATTGCAAATATTATATTAAATTTATATTTATCTTAGGATTATTAAAAATTTAAGATTATAAATGGCATTTTCTTAAAGAATTATTAAAGATTTAGTCCTTGGAAAGAATAGAATTAGTAAAAAAGGGATTAAATTTACTATGATAGATAAATTTAAAGTGAGTTGTATTATATCCTTGATAATAAATTTTAAGAATTCAATAAATTAGATTTTTATTTTTAATTTATAGATCCTAAACAGGATTTCCTTTGTTATTTTCCAGAAAATTATTTTAAAATTTAAGAATTATAAAATCTCTCAAAAGCAATCAACAAGAGCATCTAATGACGGAGATTTCAATTTTACATAATATTACAAATTCAATTTTTAACAGATAGTCTTGGTATTAACTATTTTATGATTGATAATGGAACTATTTTAAATAAAGTTTTAAAAGTAAATTTTTTTGGTTCAATATTATGAGCAATCAAAGATACTTTTTAAAATGCTAGATTAACTTAATGAAAATTGCATTTAATTTTTGAAAAATAAATTTGTAAAGTTCAATTAATTAGTCTTTTTGGTTTTCTTAGATCCCTTTTATAAAAAGGTATTTTTCTCCAATCATAAATCAATTCAATTTAGTAAGATCTAGTCTATCCAATTATACGTTTTGGTTTATAAAATATTCATTTATTCATTAATTCTTTATTGTTTTCTTTGATACTTCATATAACTTTTATTCATTATCCTTTCCTTGATTAGTTATCTCTCATTTCTATATAATTTTCATTATTAATCACATTTTTAAATGTTTTACAATTATTATAGCTAATGCTGTAGTTAAGAATGTCATGCAAATGTTTATGAATATGTACTTTAACCAGAGATGTAATCAATATTTATAAGAAATTTTTAACAAATAGTCAAAGAATAAAAAAGAACAGATTTTACTGGATGGTACACTTACCGGTCCAGACAAATGAGATACCTCCTGGGGCATCCCTGATAAAGGCTGTATCTGGGCTGAGTCTAGTCCGAAGATGCTAAATAAGGCCTGGGAAGAGATGATAAGGGATAAGGTTCTTAGGATTACCTAATGAGAAACGCATAAGTCTAAACGGTCAAAGTTGCTTCTCTGCTGAAAAAGATCAGTACACAAATGACGCAAAAGACATGCATTTAAGGCAATAGACATCAACTCAAAGAATGATTTAGATTTACTAATACATATTATAATAAATATATTAGTTAAAACAAATAGATATTGAATACTAAGATTTTTATTTCGAGTTTTATATTCATCTTATCTTAAATTATTCACAATTATCATTTTTTCATCATCATCAACATTATAGTTATTGTTGTTATTTTAAATAAATAAATTTGATTCATATTTTATTCTATACATCGTTCTTTTATGTAAGATACATAAAATATGTCTCATAAAGAATATAATAATTGATTTTTGATTTCTTGATAATTTAGAGAAATAATCTTTTATTCTATATAAAAGGTTTAGAAAGTTGGGCATTTTTTTTAAATGGATAATAAAAAAAATCTCGATCTAAAAAATTGTATGCTTTTAGTTTAATGATCATAGTACAATATATTTAGGGGATATATTTATAAAAAGAAATTAAATAAATGACGGATAAGCGGGAACCAGATGGAAGGTACAGAAGGAACAAGCTCAAGGAGAAGATTGCCGGTCTACATGGAAAAAGAAGAGGCAACACCACAATTGCAGAGATCCATCCAAGATTACTTTGAATATTCAAAGCGGAAACAAACAAATCAAAAGAGAATTTAACCAAATGTTGAAGTTACTCATAAAAATAACTACAAAAACTTAAACAAGTACACTGTTACTTTAGACAACAACCGATAGCTCCATTTCTTTTAACCACAAAGGCAATCAAAAAGTTGGGTAAAAAGGAATGAACGATTTGCTGAGAATTAGCACTGTAGAAGAACAAAGACTATTAGCAACAAAAGATAGATAACTGCTTAACATGTTTAACTAAAAATTTGTCTGTAAAACGTTAGAGGATTGAACTCAAAACTCAAACAAGATTCAATGTTGAAGGAACTGGAAGATAGGAAACCAGACTTTATTGCTCTCGTTGAAACGAGACTCCAAAGAATTATTGGATTAAACAGTCAAAATATAACACAAACACAACTGGCAATAAATGGAGGAGTACTCACTTTAAATAGTGGCAAATATTAAACGAAAACTGTAATTACCCTTAGATATTATTTGGCGTGGGAAATATTTAATGCAGGAGGATACCAGTTCATATGATAACAATGTATATACCACCATATTCAAACGATTAAGTGAAAGAGCTCCAAAATAGAGTAATATCCATGATTAGATCAATCAAATAGAAATGGAAAAAACAAAGAATAATAGTAATGGTTTACTTTTATTTTCCCCTTAAAAACTTTAGTAAAAGACAAAAAAAGATGGATTAATGTAATAAATCCCGAAGGAGTGGGAACTCACACAAAGGGAAATCAACTTGACCAAATATTTTCAAATGTATTAACAAGTGAATGGAAACTTAATTAACTGAGACTTACAGATCACAATCTGATCCATGTAAAGTTAGTGATGAAATTTATGAATAACAACCTGAAAATGACCGACATGGAGAAGACAGTAAGAATAAGTGATGTCAGGTAACAGTGCTGGAGAACATTCATTGAAGTAAAACAAGACTTGAGACCAGAAGATCTGAAATGCCAATAAGAAATTGCTTTGCAAACTAGAAAAGCAGAGTAAAACGAAGAAGTAGTGTGATTAATCACCGTATTGGGCTGTTACTAATAACATCAAGAATCAAAATAGCCTTTACTTAGACACTAAACAGCAATGGAACGAAGCAATAAGAGACATGGAACATTGCTTAGATAGAAATGATTTGAAGGGATTTATTTACTTAGCAAAAAAGACTTACTAAAAACCAGAAATAATCCGAACCAATTGAAGGTCTGAAAATTGGATAAGATAGAGTATAACCAGGAGGATAGACCTCGAGAAAATAAGTGGAGTCTTGCAACAACTTGTTCGTTGATGACAAATTCAAGACCAAGTGATAAAAAAGAAAGCAGGCACAGTAATGCACAATGAATAAACGGTTAATAAATTTGTGAGGAAACTGATGTGGACAAAGGACTTACAGAGTGTAATTTGAACAAAGCAATTGGACAGGATGGATTCGATGGAAAAATGCTTGCAAAATCAAAAACCTTAAAATAACTGTAGCTCAAACTATAGTAAAGTGGATTAATTAGGGGACCTTCCCCCAATATATAAAAGAAGGTAGACTGGTCTTATTAAACAAGAACCAAGGGGAACTATATCCAGATATAAGTAACACCAGAACGATTGTCGTAAACTTACATTTAAGCAAAATTATTGAAAAGTGTAAACAAAATACAAAACCAGAAGAGCGAGATACTAACAACAGGTATTTACTAGAATGGATTCAAAGAAAGTAAAAGCACACATATTAACATGATAAGATTGTTGGAACACGTCAAAATGTCAAGAAGGAAGAGCAAATGCAGAGAGGCTTACTTGTCCATTGATCTTTAAAAAGCATTCGATTCAGTCTGGAAAGACAAATTGATGAGCATCTTATAGCAGAGATTAAAAACAGACTTCGACATCAAAGTGATTAGATTGATCGAGGAATTATATAAAAACAACAAAATTGCATACGAAGGAGAAGAAATAGATGCGCAAAGAGGAGTAGCTCAGGGAATCATACAATCGCCTCTGTTATTCAATATATATCTACAAGACACAATCTTCTCATAACCAGAATTGAAATCGTTAGTAAGATAAGGCAAACTACTAGCATTTGCAGATGACTTACTCATACGCGTAATAAACAAGCAACAATTGGAAAGAGTAATACAATGTTTAAGATAGATTGAAAAATCTCACAATCAAAGACTCAATACAAAAAAAATTCAGTTTTAACTGATTCAAAAGAATTTGTGGGAATAAGTTAGGATGAAGGAATTCAAAAAGTGCAGGAAATCAAATACTTAGGTATGAACATTTGCCTTGACACCAAAAAGTTATTAAAAAATACATGGGAAGGAATAAAAAACCAAACTAAGTTCTATCAAAATCTTACGAAATCAAACAACCCCACAATTTGTGATACTATATTAGTTGCCCAAATAAGATCATTAGTCATCTACAAATACACATCATATGTGGCAACAAGATACATAAAAATAGAGGAAATTGATTAAATGGAGTTACAATTAAAAAGACTGGCTTTCAAAACCCCAATAGACATCAACAACAAAACCTAAGGAACGTCACCCAACTCAAGGAGAATGGGACAAGGGAAATCATCGAATAACTGGTTTTGAATAACATGAAAAAAGTAAACTCTAACTTGGACAAATTCATTATATCCAAGAAAGCCAAGTAGTAAGTGCACCAGAGTAAATAAAACCTGGGAAGAAGAAGAAACTGTTTATAACTAAAAATATGATACAATGATGGCAATTAGCTAAGGAAGGATTGTAGTCAGCTACGGTATGATCCACTATTGTAACATTCACAAGTTATTCGAAAACACCCTATATAATTTTTTTGGATCTAAATATTTACTAATATATTGCATCTATTTTGGGGACCTTGTTATTCACAATTAATATATATTTAGTTGTCCTAGATAATTTATTGTTTACTATTTAATTATAATTGATAATTCTTTCCCTCTAATCCAGAAAAAAAGTAAATACTTTAACTCTTTTTAAATACTTTTATAAATTTGATTTTGTTATGGACTGTGTTACATTCAAATTGAATAATAGTTTATGACGTGATTTATTTTTCTAGTTTTGATATCATTACAAATTTCCACTTAAATTCTTTCACTTTTAAAATGATAAAATATTTCCATTATCATATGTGAATTAACTTATAGTATATTTTCTTAAATCAATTATCAAAATATGCAGTTTATTGCATTATTTAAAAACATTAAAATGCAAAAAAATTAAATAATTACAAATTAAAATGTAGTGAAAGGTAACTGATACTTAGTTTATATACAATTACTACAGTTGGTTCCAGTTAAACTTTTTAAATATCTATCTGGAATTAAGCCAAAGTCTTTCTGGAATTTTGGGGTGCCAAAAATTGACTCCTGAACCTATATTTTTGGAGAAAATCATCTTAAAAAGGTTACAAAGAACAATGTTCTGGATCTGTTAAGAATTATACTGATTTCATTTGGATTTATTCGAAATACCTGGATGATTATCGTTGGAGAATTATGAGCAAGAGTCGCTTCTTGGGGGGTTTTGAAAACTTCAGTCTGCCTCAACCGTTGTAAATATAATAAACTTAGTTATTGCTAACATGCAAATAATCACATAATTCCACAAATAACAAATGGACTTGTTTAGTATTATATTAATTAGCATTTTTTTATATAAGGTTATTTATGTAATCGGATTAGAGCAATTAAATAAACAACTAGTTATTACTGAAAATTAATTACAAATTCAACTAATTGAAAAAAATATAATTTAATCCTAATTCTCACTGCATCCTTATATTATGTATCCTTGCTAAAAACAATTTAAAATATAATACTTTAAGGTGTCTAAGTCATCAATTTGTATCAGCATTATAATAAAATCCTTGGGCTTTTTATGATTGTTGTAACCTCTACTACTAGACTCTACAATTGTAGATAGAAAATAATATTAAAACAAGGTTTATGTGGTAATTCAATTAATTTTAGAAGAACAATAGGGAGAGTTATTCAGTACTTTGGAAATTATATTGAAAAATCATTAAAAATTCATACTTGATACACAAGCTTCATAATCATATAAACTGGCCAAAATTGGCTAGAAATTAACTAACATTTCGACTCTAAATTATGGAGCAATGTAACTCTGTAGTATCTGCACCATTTTATTTACTAAAAATTTATTTAAAAAAAAAGATAATTATTTAAAAATTCTTTCTTATACCGTATTTAGAACTCCATCCCGTGTTTTGTAAAACTTTAAATACTTATTATAATACCGTGAACTCAAAATATAATGTCATCCATATTTAACAAAATCTATTTTAACTTATAGATTATTGAATAATTTGATAAATAAACAAACAAACTATACATGGATGATTAATATTTTTTGCTAATTAAACAAAAACATCAATTTTGTGATAAAAAACTTTTGCTTATTACCTTTATTTTATATGTATTGTATGGACGCATTCGATTTGCGAAAATTAATAAAATAAAATCAACTAAACACTTTTATCATGGCAGTTCAAATCCAAAGTAAAAAAGAATTTCTAAAATAAATCGGTTCAAGGTAGATCCCGCTTTAAACTATACTTTTCTATTTGCAACATTTGTGAATCGTAGTTATATTTTGATTTTTAACTAATTTCCAATATCAATAAAAAGTGTTTAGTTGCTTGGGTATTGAGATAAAATCATCACTGCAATAATAACCACCGTCGTTTTATAATCCATTGATAAGAGAGTAAATTATTGATAAGGCTTAGGAGAATTTTCGAAAAAATATAAAATATTTTTAATTCGTTTTTTTATTTTGAATGAATTCCTTCAATTTTAAGAGAATTCCTTTCTTCCTGAGAGTATTGAATATTTTGAAAACTTCATGAAATAATTACATATGGAAACCAAATATATACCGTAGATAAGCGTGGCTAAAATGTAAAAGAAATTAGATTGTAACAAGAAGCCTATTAAAACGTTTAAGTTAAATATTAAATAGTTTGTAAAACTTGAAATATGAGTTCTAAAGAGTAAACAAGGAATGCTTCATATTGAGAGTTAAAATTAATTTTAACTAACTAATATACCCAAAAAGATTTAAAATATATTTTAGTAATTGAAATTAAAATAAAATTATTTAGATTGTCAGCTTAATAAGATTTTACAAAAAGTAATATAATTTAAGAGATGAATTATTTGATAAACAACGCATAATTTGCTCTTATAATACTACTTACGATTTTCTTTTTAACATTACAATAGAATAGAATATATTATGCTAACCTTGGCCTAAAATTTAGGAAATTTTACAAAGCTCCAACTAATTTATTAATAATGAAAAATATTGTCATAAATTTTAATTAAAATATAACTAAACGGTTAATTAATTCAAATGTTACATACAGATGAATAACAAAAACCAATTATGATAAATAATAGGTAAAATAAATGAATAAAAATATTTCATTAAATTTATAATGATTCTTATTGTAATAAAAAAAATATAGTTTAGACATCAAATTAATTAATGCTAATTGACATCGTGTATACTTTTGAATCATCATCTTAAATTTCTCCTTTAGAGATACTGTTTGAGTGTCAAAGAGCAATCAAAACCCCAAAACCCCTTAGTGAGGTTTATAAGTACTTTGATTTGTAGGGTATAGTTGGGGTCTTATTGGGGTTAGTAGAGAAATTAGGCCAATTTTCAAAATGAGAAATAGAAATTAGCGAAATTTAGGGTCTATTTATGATGAGTAATATTTAGATTTACTGCTTAAGCTTAGGTATGGTACAAGTATTAATATAGACTAAGTCAAACCAGTGTTGAATTATACAGCCATAGCAAGACTCCTACACAAGAGTGCCCCAACTGTTAGGTATCATTGCTTGTTAGCTGTTTAACATTATAACTCAGGCTCTTGAAAACATCCTGCAAGAAAATAAAAGTTCTCACAGGTCCATATTGACTATCTCTGTGACTTTAAGACATTAAAGTATTGGGCTCACTTTCCTCTTGACTAACGAGCTGTCATGTTTCATCGCAAGTTTCCAGACATGCGTATCTCTCTTTAGACTATAGCCAATATTTATAGACGAAATGGTATTACTTTCAAGACTGTCAACAGAGTTAAGAGAGTGATTGATTTTACAGTGCCATTTTATAGTAATAATTTCAACTATATATATGATTAAATGCAGAGAGCTATTGATAATAACATCAAGTTCATACATGCAGATGAAGCTGTGTTTACGTTCAACACTTTTATTAATAAGTCATGGTACAAGAAGTATGATAACATAGAAGTTTATGACTAAAAAGTAAAGGTAGTCACCCATGCAATTTTAGCTGGTATAAGTGAAGATTCAGGCTTAGAGAGTTATGTGATTCACCCTCGCTCTATTAAGCGAGAGTAG
Source organism: Oxytricha trifallax (assembly GCA_000711775.1). Classification (NCBI taxonomy): domain Eukaryota; phylum Ciliophora; class Spirotrichea; order Sporadotrichida; family Oxytrichidae; genus Oxytricha; species Oxytricha trifallax. The sequence goes on along the minus strand of ARYC01019204.1, from coordinate 43,722 downwards.
TATATAGAGTTCCTACATAAGCTCAGAGAGAAGTATAGCAACCAAGAGATCATCCTGTTTGTTGATAACCTATCAGTTCATAAGACTAAGGAGTCTAAGAAAGCTTATGAAAAGTTAAACATAACTCTTGTATACAACGTTCCTTACAGCCCTTAATTTAATGGAATTGAATTCTACTGGAGTTAAATCAAGACTCACTACAAGAAGCTTCTGCTGTATCATCTTATGCATGACTTGCCCATCGATACAGTAGACTTGATTCAAAGCAGCTGTAAGAGAGTGAGCGTAGATAAGACAACAATTTGTGCGAGAGAGGGAAGAATGAATGTTTATAAATAAGTTTTAGATTTAAACGAATGAATATATTCACATATTAAATTGGCCCATAAATGGGTTTGGCTTCTCTTTCTTTTCTCTTCTTATGGCTTGCTTGGGCCTATGTTTCTTCTCTTTGTGCCTTCTCCTGCATCTATGTTCATTTCTTCTGGTTTTTATATTTCTTTATAAAGTCTCTTGCTCACTTCATGAATTTTTTGTGTTTTCTCTCTCTATGAACCTTTGCATGCTCTTTCATAAGATATATACCAGTTCCTGATTTTCCTACAAAGTTATATGTCAAAGCTTTCTTGAAAGATAAGGATGCTTCTTAAGTTCCTCTAGCCAAGCTGAGCTTATTAGAATGCCTTGCTTTTTCTAGTCTTCAGGAGAGATAGAATATCGTTTCTTATGTGCTTCTTCAATTATTTCTCTGAGATACTCCTCTTTTATTGTACCAAGAACACCAAAGAAGGAGTTCCTCTCTGGGAGTTTGTTAGAGAGTTGTTTCTTGGTAGGAAGGTAAACTACTGCTTCCTCATCTTACATGGCATCTTCATAAAGATTAGTGACTGAAATCTCAGGGTAGTTCGGAATTTCTATTAGTTTAATCTCTTTATTTTTAAAAGCTTTCTTCTCCTTACAAAGTATTGCTTTCAAGAATGAAATTTTGGTAGCTTCCATCGTTGGAGGGAATAAACCAACTGTATAATATGTTATTAGTCATCTATTTATCTTACCATGTAAAGTTAGGTATCGATAGAGATCTTCTTTACTTCTGAATCTTGAGATCATTTCTTGAGCCTCGACTCTTTTCATTTGATCATTGAGTGATTCCATCTTTGTTCCTCTTCCTATAAATGAATTTCAAATTATTATTTATAGACTTCTAGATCCTATTGTTTAAAATCTTACTATTAAATATGGGCATCTTATAGGAGGTCAGCCCCGCAAAGGAACGTGGAGAAAGTTTGCAGAAGCTGTAACAAACTGCAGAGATGGAGCTCCATTTTAATCAATTTAGTTCCATTAAATTAGTACTAAATTTGTTTTAATTTAATTAGTACTGGTACTAATTCGTAATTTTAATTGGTACCAATTTAATAGTACCAAAATTTAATTAGTACCTAGTTTTAAACTAATGAGGTTTTAATGTAAAAGTTCCAATATGGTTCAAAACCTAATTAGTACCAGTACCAACCTGAATTTTATTTATGTTGGTACCAAAATTAAAAAAATTAAGCATGAAATTTGAAAAATTATAGTAATAAACTAAGTATAAATATGATATCTAACTCTTCAATATCAATCATTATTGTTGCAGTGCCAACTCCTATACAGAGTAGCTATAACTAGAGAGCTATTAAAGCTTTATAATAGAAATTTAAATTTGAATTTAAACATGGCGGCTAACTTAAATCGTAAAGCAGTTTCTCTTGGAGCAGGATAATCATAGCTTAACTTTGGCTCAACTTAAAAGCCTTAAATTATTTATGTTGAGAGGGAGGTAGAGCTTAGAGCTCTTGAGTTTGAAGCAGAGGTTTTTATCATAGAAATTTTAAACCAGAGGGAGAGCACAGAGATAGGAGTTTAAACTCAAATTGATTATATTGAGGAAGAAAAAGAACAGATACCAGTTGAAAAAATAAAAACATTTTAATGTTAAGAGTGCTAGAATTTTTTCTCAACTGAATAAAGCTTGAAAAGGCATTAAAAAGAGATACATTCTGGAAAGCCTAAGGTGTATTTCAAGCACGATAAGGTAGATGGCAGGTATTAGTGCACAACATGCATGAAGTCATATACTCACTCAGCTAAAGTTAAAAGGCATATGCAAAAGCATCACCTTAGTGAGTTCTTGATTTAAGATGTAGATACTCAAAAACTAGTACCAGCAAAGAGAAAATCAAATACTCTTGAGTATCAGAGAGAATAGCAGGAAAGGCTCAAGAAGCAGAAACGATTTGAAACAATGAATCAACCTGAAAAATATCTTTTTAGCATGTTTCTAAGAGAGAGCTATTTATATTCCTGCATTGAATGCAGTTGATCTTAGCAGTTCCATTGAAAATTATTTGAATATAAGCGTGCCTAACAAAGTAAAGCTCATTGTGGTTGATGAGTATGCATATAAGGTTTACCCTTTCAGCTATCTAATTAAGAATGAGCAGTACCAGAATGAATTCGCTAACGAATATATGGTTCTAAGAGAAGCACAGAGAAGAGACTGCAAGAATTTGCTAAAGTTAGATGGGGGTTATTTTAGGCTTTGGTTTCATCGCACTTAGACTAAAGAAATTTGAAATGACTCTTCGAGACTATTTATATCATAACAGATACCCAAATGATTTGAATGATATTCTATCAGATATGATAAAGGGTGTCAAAGAGTTGCATGAACTTGGATATGTTCATAGAGATTTGAAGCCTGAAAATGTTATGTTGAACATATGCCCTTTAGAAGTAGTTGTCATCGATTTCAATAGAGCATTACGGTAAGAAAATATAACCTTAGCTAAGGTTCTTGGAACCCCTGGATACTTTCCAATCAGAGAGAAGTGGACCAATGGTTCAGTATAATGGGATGTATGGGCAGTTGCTGCTATTATATTAGAGAGCGATATGGAAAGTATGTCTTACTTTGGCACAAAGCATGAAAAATAATCAATTAGCTTAGCTTAGAAACATATAAAGTAGGAAGATGTAAGCGAAGAAATTAGAAATTTAGTAGAGATGATAATAGTAAGAGCTCCTCACTATCCTAGATAATCATTAGACGACATGCTTGAACCACTAAAGAGAGCCAGATTCAAGAGATATAACAAAGACAAGCAAATTAAATTCGTTTGAGCTAAATCACCTAATAATCATTAAATTTACATTAAATTTATATAAATCCTGCTTTTTCTCTACTAACCCCAATAAGACCCCAACTATACCCTACAAATCAAAGCACTTATAAACCTCACTAAGGGGTTTTGGGGTTTTGAATCATCTTAGATAATTTTTCTTTATTTATTAATCGTAATTTAAAATTTATAACTATCTTATTTACAACCATTTTTCATAAATGTTTTTGTGTCACGAAAATTGTGAATATTTTCTAATGAATTAGAGTTGCAAGTAATATTGTAAGTACCAACAAGAACATTTAACCAGTAATAACTCTTAAAAAGACAAAGAGAAACATCATCCATCCAACATCATTTATTTACAAACATCATTTCTTTTGGAGTTTTCTTAAGAACGCCAGAATTAAATGCTCGATTATTTTACATATGCTGAGTAGATTGATATCACTATAATAAATGCAGTTAAATAATCGATTGATTGATGAACTAAAAAAAACAGTTTACATTTCTTACCTACTAGGTAACAAATGCAACCCAAGTTCATTCTAAGTTTCCAATAAAATAGGAAGCTTTTAAAAGAATTACAACCTTATTTAAACTAGAAAGCTTTTGTTAGAGTACAAGCAATGAAACAGACAATTCAATCTGAATCTATTTCTCCCTTATATTCTCTGAAAGATAAGTAAATATTGAAGCAGTCACAAAGTGGTTTGAAGAAAAGCTCAGTAGAAGTATTTTATTCAATTTGATTAAATTTAATTCGTAAAATTATAATAAATATAAATACAGTAACTCTACCTATATGTTGGTAGCCATAGTAAATCTTAATAATTATTATAATTATTGCTTTTAGTTAAGTTATAGGGGTCTTATAAACCTAAAGTTTAACATTAAAAATTTGTGTGATATTGAAATAAAATCTCAGGCAAACTAGATTATCTAAAGTCTATTGTCACAAAATAATACGTTTAGTCTAAAAATGTAGAAATTTGAGAGCACCATCCAACAAAAGCAATATAAAGTTGCTTAACTTTAGAGTATAGCAGTAATTGCTGTATTCAGATCATCTTGATATAATTATTATAGAGATAGATGAGATATAAGATATGTATTTTGAGGTACTATTATAGTTATAGATCATATTTAATAAAATATAGAGGTATAATAAATGCCATCAAAATTGATGTACGATAAGTATAGTAAGAAAAGGGACTTCTAGAAATTTTAAAGCAAAGTGCGGCAAAAATTTTCCTGTACACAATTTACGAATGTCCATATAACTGATTATGATGGTATAAAAGTTTAATGGATAGGAGAAAAGAATTATATATTTTCATTACAACTTTTACTTTTCTATCAAGGCATATAGTCAGGTATTAGAATAATTATATTTAAATATCAAAATTTTAATCAAAATTTATACCAAGCATTGACTTTACTCTATCATCTGCCTTTGATAACATTGAATACTATAGTATACTAATCAATATTAACATTAGATAATTTAGATGAATTTCAATAAGAAACTCATGAATCAACTCAAGAAGATATTGCACTCTTTTAAAGTATACTTATGAATATATAAACTTTTTATTAGACATATCAAGTATACCAGTCTAGCATTTAAAGTTATGATAAGAAGGAACTAGAAGAAGTTTAAGTTGAAGATAGACAGGACTAACTTCCTTAAATATATTAGTGAGATTTGAGATTTTTTTAAATTTAAGGTTGTATATATTTCCAGCATATGCTCTTATCACTATGGGATCCATGAATGACTTTTTGCAGTAGTTGAAGATTCCGCTTTCAGCCGGCAATTTGAAGGATTTTAATAAACTGAATTATGAAGAGCTATCGATTGCATGTTCATTGTACAAACTTGTAGAAACATCAAAATTATCAGACTCATTAATGATAGCGTTTTATTCAAGAGATGGGGACTATATACTTCTTTCTGCAAAGATGCTAATAAAATAGCAGATAAATTAAACTTTTTTCAAATAAGAACTATAATACAGCGAGAGCAGTTGAATGGGTGTAGTTGCCAAGAATTCAGAAAAACTTGGGAAAAAATTGTGACCATTTTCAACAATTGTCCAAGATGGCATGACCCTAGAAGATTGAGGGAGAAAAAATTTCTAAAGGGATTGAAAAAATTTAGTATCTTTTTGAATTGAATACCTTATATCTATCAGAGAGTAATTTAGTTGTAATTTAATACGCCATAATATAATAAATCAATTCAAGTTTATTTAATAATTACATGGATTATCTACACCCTATAACTTGTAAATAAATAGTATTAATTATTTAACCAATAAATGCATTTTAATAAAAATCAAATCTTAAGCCTAGCTGGAAAGAAAGGAATTCATAATACGAGTGTTAACCACAGGTCGACGCATGGAATTAGTTAGTTTTGAAGATCAGAGCAAAGATGCAAATAGAAATAATCTAAGAAGAGTACGTTGAGAAATTCAGCAAAATTATCGTGGAAGGAACTGATACCAAAGAATACCTATTGACAGACTTAATGTAATGGGCAGAAATCATGGATAACAGCAGGATGACAAGGCAAATCTAAATTTGACTAAACAACAACCAGGAATTAAAAAAAGAATTTAGGGAAGATAGCAGGAAAAAAAGCGAGAGACCATGAAATGAGAGAAGAAAAAAGATTCTAGAATTGTCTGGGTAAACAGGCAACAAAACCCGAAAGATGTAGTGGAAGCAGCTTAACAAAAGAGAGACGATGAGAGTAAAAATCATAATACGGCACAGTCTAGTAAATGTGCATTTAATCCTACCATAGTATAACATATCCATCTCTCTATTATCGATTAATTAAATTGAGAAAATATAGAGGAGCTAACTTATGAGTTACAATAATATTGCAACAATAAGTTTATTTATTTAGATTGAATATTTTATAAATATAATGCGAGATCAAATATATAAAATAAACTAACTTAAAATGATATAATTAACAAAATAAAGAAAAACTCGAATAGGGAAGCAAGATTGTTATGTACAAAATAGAATAAGTAAAACCTATCAGGAAATATAATAATAATGTGATAAAGAATAACAATAAATAACTTTATCTCAAGTCATTTGTTAACCCATATTTTCAACAATATAATAACACAATTATTATAAAATGATAAATATGATCTCAAATATAAATAAAAAAATAATTATTTTTACTGAGCTTAATTTATAATTAGTGCAGTATTTTATTTACATCTTAACAATACTTTCAAGTAAATATTGATATTAAAATTTTGACTATAAATTATAATGCTGAAGTTATTAGATTAGAGATTGGAGAATTATGGATAAATTAAAAAGCATTTAATAGCAATACCCAAATAATATATTAATTTTTATTGAAAACAAAAATTAGATGTTTATTTAAGCAAACAACTAATAAACAGTTACATAATGATGCTATGAAGGTATAGATTTGGATTTTTATTTATGTCATTAAATTGAATGAATTATCAATTCAGTTTATTTATATTATTAATAAATATGACTATCGATATATTTATTACGAATTGTATAATATGAATATATTATCTCTATACAAATTAGTATAAAAGAATTTAAAAAAATAGGATAAAAAGAAATTAATTAAATTATTTAATATATTGTTTGAATCTCTAAATTACATCTCTCACAGTATTATAATTAATTATTGATTAATATCCCTTAACAAATGATGAAGGTTACTATCTCACTCGCAGTAGTCGGCTTTGCCACTGCTGATTTCAGCATCAAACATTTCTTTGGAGGGCACAAACACGATCAACCCGTTGGTGCTGGCCAAATTCTTAAGTGCAATTAAACTGCCTGCCCAACTGGCTTAAAGTGCAATGAGTTCAAGTACTGCATCCACGCTGATCCCCAACCAGATGGCTACAACAACCAGTCACCGCTATGAAGACTTGCGGTAAAAAGAACCCAACTGGAGTCTGTGATGAGTACACCCACTGCAATGAATTCTGTTTCTGCATCAACGGAGACTCAGTTCACCCACATGCTCAAGCTGAAAGAAGCCAATCACACAACGACTGCACCAGTGACCACCACTGCAATGAATTCCACTTAGTTGAAGCGGAGTTGGCTTAGAGATTTCAGGTCAGCGAAATGAGCTTTACTGGCAATGATAAGCTTTTCTAGATAATGATGAGTGTAGGGTTACAGATATAAAATGAGACTGATACATGCTCATTACCCCATCAACGTCGTGATTCCCAAGGATGGCAGGTTCGTTGAGGTCAAGAACTTCCTCGGTGGAGAGCATGCCAAAAAAGGTCGAGTTGCTCCCAGGCTGCACCGTCAGAATGAACCAAGACCTTAAGGACCGAGCTCATCTCTGAAGGCATTGACAACCAACACGTCTTCCAAGGCTTTGCCCAAATCTCCCAAGTCTGCAAAATCGGAGACAAGGATAACAGAAAGTTCCTCGATTGTATCTACGTTTCAGAGAGGAGCAAGCAATGAACAAATGATGATAATTTTCGAGAAATATTTATAGACCTCAATTATCTTCAATTCTCTTAAGAAAATTACAAAATAGCATCTACTTTTCAATATATTCTTTTCATTTTCAATTGTTATTGGAAATATTCTAGTATTTATTTCATATTTTTTTTCATCCTATTTTTAAATTCTTTTATTTAAGAATAATGTTTTTCCAATATCCGAGATTTTTTTCTTTATTGATTATTTGAGAAGAACTAAGGCTAAAATATTCCTAGTTAAATATTAGACAGATCATGAAACTTAAATAAAGCTATTATAGGTGATTCTAGAAATTAATATGTAAACCATATTCGAGTACTATTAATTGTGTATATTAGTAATCATTGAGAAAGAAACAGATCCAAATGAATCAAAATATTTAAATATGCGTATTTTTTTAGATAGAATGATACATATTTTCATGAATTAATTATACAAATAAAATGTTTTCTTGCTTCAAATAATTTATATTCATAATTTTATAATTATTTTAACATTTAAATTATGGATATAGTAAAAAAGCACAATCATATAAAAACAAAAATGCATTTTTTTATCAATTAAAATTTCTGTTTTTATCTTCATTTTATTTTTAATGCTTAGTGGAAGAAGTGTCTTTTAAAAATTAGGCTTAATAATTATCAGGATTTTAACTCCTACTATCACTCTGCATATACTATATATTAAATAGTATTTCTGTGATGAAAATCTATTCTGATTTTTTTACAAAGTTTTATATTAACTTTGTTTTTTATATAAAAATGAAGGTATGTATGGTATTTATAAAAATATAACATTTATGATAGTTGAATATATTATAAAATAAAATATAATTAAATCTAAATTTAATCCCTTTTTTTAATTATTAAAAGAATCTAAGATAAAAATAGTTTCCCTTTGCCTCAATAATTGTAAAATTATATATTTATTTATAGAAAATTATGAGATTTCAACATAATCGAGACTTGTTTCAAATGAAGTGTTAGCAAGGCATTAAAATTCTTGTATAGATTGAATTAAATATAACTTTTATATTTTAGTAAATATATAAGTTATTGATTAAATTTAATATTTTAGCTTAAATATTACCTACACTGTTTGAATAATAGTCAGCCCCAATAAAGTAAAGTCAAATTTATTTATATACTCAAATACAACAAATTGCTAAATATATAGTTGAACCAATCAATATCTATTTTTTAAATTTTTAATTAACTCAGTCAATTTATTAACTCAAATTAATTAGAAATTATTTAATCGTTGTTTTCACCCTGATATAGCCTGCATTTAAATGAATTAGCGACATTATTGTATGTTATTTAATATATTTATATATTACTAATAAAATTACCATTATTTTCAAGTGTTAAATTAAATTAACTTAATATTCTATAAATTTAACATTCTTTATTCAGAAAAAATAAGTAAATTATCATTAAAATTAACATTCAAAAAAGTGAGGATTAATATGTTTATTTTTATTAATCTTTAAAAACTGTGACATTATAAAACTAAGTTCTTTAAGAATTTAAGATAAATCCGTAGAGAACTTTTGGGTGCCAACAACTCCCAGTGAAATGGGGCTGCCAGGATTTTTTTTAATGACTAATAAAAATATGGTTCAAGATTACCTTTTAAAACTTACATTAATCTTTTTAGGATTAAAAATTTGGAACTCCCACCCCTTTAATGAATGTTTAAATAAACTTATGCAAATCATATATTTATCTTTATAATTTTTTTATATAATTACTCAATTTTTTTTCCTTTATTTTGTAATCCTACATTTATAAAAATAAAAATTGTTTTTAAATTATATGACTTATCTGTACATCTTATCAGAGGATAATGTTGAGAACTTTATGGCAATCGTTATTATTAAACTTACCATTATATTGAACCATTATAAATTACATAAATTAACTATATTCTACCGTCTCTTTTAGATTGGATATTTTTCATCTTTAAAAACTTTAAAGAACTATAATGTGATATTTAACTCTGCGTAGATAATACATGATTTAATTTATAATAGGGAGAATATATATTTATTAAGTATTGATTAATGTTGCTTGTACCCATAGTAACCAGCTAATAATTATATACTTATTAAAATAAAAGTGACATTATTGTTAAACCCAAAAAGATAAGACTGATTAAAACAATCAATATTAAAATGAATTCAAAGTGAAAAACAATACTGCCTTCATATTTAAAAAGTACTAGGTGATAGCTAAACGGAAAGAGAAGAAATAATAAAAGGGAAGTGCATTAAGTTGTTGATTTACTAAAAGCAGGTGACTCAGTTTGGAAAGACAAATGGTTGTGATACTTAAGAAGAATAAAGGTAATATAAATACACCCTGTTGCAGCAAGATTGATTTAACTAAAATTATATTATGATATAAAAATAGTGAGAAGAAATATAAACATGACAAGGTGTAAAATAAAGAGAAGATTGTCAATTTATGCTGTTGAACATCTATTTACAAGATAAAATATTCGAAATCATTGTTATTAAGTCTTTTTTATAAAGATAACTAACAGCTTTTGGAGATTTTTATTTAATAAAATCAGTGATCTCTCCCCTAATTAATATTAAAGTTAATAAGAATCATGATGATTTTTATAGAAAATAAAGTGAATTAGAAAATTAATTAGTAATAGTAACAATAGTAAAAGCAAATCTAGAAAAAAAAAGTTTCATCTTCTTCTTCATCCTCATCTTCATCGTCTTCATAATAAATATTGACTTCCTGTGCCCCTCTCTCTCTGACTTCCTGAATTACCTGTCTGTTGACACCTTCAGTCTTACCAGGTGCAACCCCTGTAAAAATAAAATGTTAGATATGTTTTTTGTAATTTAAATTGATGTTGAATGACACAGAGCACTCTGATCAGACATTTTTCCATTTATTATTATATTTGATTAATTTATAATTTAATTTCAGTATATTTCAAAAAAAATTAGGAATACTTTAAAAGAATTTAAAAATTACAAAGAAAAAGATAAAAAATATTTGTGAATTTGTAAATGATAAAATACCCATTACTCTAAGGAAATAAAACAAATTAAGCTAGATGAAACAACAGAATTTTAATAACTATCAAGTATGTCGTACTCTAAGTAAATTTGTATATAATTAGGATACCATAATTATTAATTATCAATAAAATAATTTACAAAATCATGTAAGATAAATGTGTTAGAAAAATGCACATTTACTTTGGGGAGTAGTGTCTAATAATACAATGTAAATAAAATAGGATAAAATAGAAATCAAGCAAACAAGCATAAGAGATTTTATAAAATATTAAATAACGGAAAAAGAAAAAATTAGTCAAAGAATAATGTTATAATAATTAGAATCCACAGCAAAGACTCGAATAAAAAGGGTAGGTCTTAAAATTAAGGAAAATAACAAATGTGATAGATTCAAATAGTTAGTCCATAAAGTTTGTTAATAATGGGATGAACGGCTACAATTTTCTAGGATTTAAATTTAGACTACAATTATTTTAAGGATTGGAATTGACATAATATGCTAAGTGATCTAAGTGATATCGATAAGTTACTTAAACAAAATGAATAAATAAATAAGAAAACTGAATAATATTAATATATTCTCCAATCTTAATCTAACAAAATAAAAGAATTGTAATCCAATGAGGATTACCAAACATATTAGATGATATTTAAGAGAGATTAATCTAAAAAATAAGATAAAATTGCTTGTAGAAGATCAAAATAACTTTGATAACTTTAATAACTAAACAATAAATGAAAAATTCGCATAAAAATATATAATATAAATGTAAATTTACTAATTTTTTAACCTTTATGAGAATTAAAATATAAAATTTACTAAAGAATTTCCAATCCTTAATTTTAACATAGTATTTCTATTGCACTAACGATTATTATCACTTTTGTTTGTGAATATAAATCTATTAATTATAGACATAATTATTTTCATTTTTTTGTTTAATGATATATTTTTTTATGAATAAATTCATAATTTTTCAGTTTGATTTGAAGTTGATTCTTAAATTTATTTTGAAACTATCATGAACTCTTCATTTTAAATGTTACATTTTAAAATATTAGATTAATTAATAAATTAAATTTAAATCAATTTTTCTTTACAATTAGATTTGTTCACTTTCAATTATACTTTGAATAGTTTTTATTGATTAATATTTTTAATAAAGTAAATATATCTTAATTTTTTATATCTCTTTACTCTACCTCAATCTACCTTCTGCTAATACTTCTTTCACTTAATCTACTCTATTTAATCTTTTAGCTAACTTCTTAAGGCCATGTTGAAAACACCAAATTTGATTATTTAGCTTGACCTGAAGATACTACAATTAGTATTGAGGATTGGGAGCGCTAAATATATGAATCTTCAAAAACAGCTAATAATTGTGCTTTCTATTCAATTATAACAATAATATAAATAATTTCCAAGGATACTTATAAGAAGATAAAACCCCAAGATACACCTCAAGTGTAAGAAAATGAAATTTTAAACTTTTAAAGCAAATTTTTATCATATATGTAAATATATATATATATATCGATAGCGGATAGAAAAAAAAATTAGAATATTGTAGAAATACATTTGAATTTGGAAAATTAATTGTAATACTATTTATTATAATTCAAAATCTTGGCAGTTAAAGTTGGCCAATTTAAACGATCTTGGGCTCATTCGATAGAGAATTTAAAATTAGCTGGACTTGATAATGTCGGTACTATAGTATATCATCTCTGGAGCGAGATGTATTGACTTTAATGTGAGGGTAAAATATAATGAATTTAGAGGCATTTAATTAAAGTCAATACATCTCGCTCCAGAGATGATATACTATAGTACCGACATTATCAAAGTCCAGCTAATTTTAATTCTCTTTCGAATGAGCCCAAGATCGTTTAAATTGGCCAACTTTAACTGCCACGATTTTGATTTATGATAAATTAATTTTAATTAATTTTCCAAATTCAAATGTATTTCTACAATACTAATAAACTCGGATAAAATTAAATTAAAAAAATTAAGGAAAAATTATGAAGTAAAGATTCAAGTATTATAAATAATGAAGTTTGCTTGTTAAAAGATGAGATAAAACAAAGTTCAAGTAATATTTTGTAATTTTATTTTACAAAATTAAATTTAAACAAATATTAAATTCTAAGTGATGTAAAAAAAATCTAATTAATAAAATAAGAAACAATAGGAAATATATGGGATTTATTAATTAAAAACTGCCAATACTTCATTAATTGTAAATCTATTTATAATTAATATAATCAAAAATACCTGCAAAATAAATAGAGTTTAAGAATGAGCGTTTCGCATATTATAGTGACTTTTATAGTTAGTAAATATTCAAAAATATGACGAAATATATATATATTGAAAATCAAAAGTTAGAATTAATAATTATTATATTTTTTAAAAAATTATTATACGAGATGTGTAAAAAAATATTTTATTTTGAAATAGCTCGCATCTATATAAACTATCTTTTCTATAAAACTTATTTTCATCATATACACTGTTCATTTTATTAATTAATTTTAATTTAGAATCCAATTAAAATGGCCTTTTTTAAAATATTTCATATATGATTGGTTAGATTTATGTGCATATTACTAATAATTGATATGCCTGACAATGTAAGAAATCCTTATTAAAACATTAGTTCATATTAAACAATTCATGATTATTCCCTTTTATTACTTTAACAAGCACAACTATATAAAAATAAAAATAAAATAATAACATAAAATCAGACATGCAGACGGCTCTGAGTGCATTCAAGGAGACCAAATGAAATTAAAAAAATTCATTGATCTTTCAGAAGTACAATGTTAAGGATTTGACAAGATAATCTACGCCAAGAAAGAATGGCAACAATCACTAGGATGGTCACAGTAGTCTGCTGCCCCAGCTCTAGAATTAAGATGGAGAAAGCATTAGTGAGGAGATTCGATGATAGAGAGAAGGCCAGATATAGAGGGAGAAACCCAAAAGATCTTTGGACAGAGAAATAGCACTAACACTGGAAAGAGATAAATACAGAGTGGAAGCATTTCGACTTAATTCCAGGCAACCACATTTAAGAAGATACAATGGAGGCTATTTCAAGGCAGATAGAGGAAGTACAGTTCAGCCAGTCAAAACAAGATTATATAATCATGCCCCCGTTGGTCATGAATGACAAAGGAATCTAGAGCATTGAGAAAAGCATTGGAGAGACAAACTGGAAACTAGAGAATGGTAAGTTCTGGAGGTACCAAGATGAAATTCAAGGGGTGATAATCCCAATAAGCTGCTAAGGCCTCATAAAGAATTGCAGAAACTGGTAAGTGGTAAAGATAGAAAGAGGCCCCAAGAAACTGGAAATATACTACTCTAGGAAATCAGTAGGTAGCATGGCAATAGTCCAGAAACACCTGAGACAAATAAGTGAATTCTCAGAAGGAACTATTGGAAAGGAGTTCAGAGTCAGCAAGATTGAGACTAAAAGTGAAACCAATCAGGTTAAGGACCCAGAAAATTGTGGGGTGATGACAATTCTCATTGTAAATTACTTAGCCCTAGAGCTACCAGAAGAACCATTCTTTCAGATATTCGCGAAAGATTGGATAAACGGGCAGAGGTACTACGCCATGTTCAACCTAGAAATTGGATACATGAAAATGGAGATTCGAAAGTCTGGGATGGCACTAGAAGAAGAGGAAGTGGCTAGAGGAACAGAGAGGAAGAATGTAATGATGTGGTAAAAAGCAGATGAAGAGATGGGAACATCAATATTCAACTCTCACATCGATAATTGGGATGAGGATATAATCAGAGAAGCATAAGGTCTACTATTGGATAAGGAAGACCTCGAATTGGAAGAGAGATACAGTCAAATGGTGAATGAATTCTCAGAGGCCGAAGGGTACTTGTTCAACAAGGAGCACATCCACAAGATTGTGGATGAGGTTGAGGAAATGGAGAAATCTGAAGACCAGAGAGAAATCAAGAAAGGTAAATCAGCAATCATGCAGAATCAGGAGGAAACCCGTGAGAGTATCAATGGTAGAGAAGCAGAGAAATTGAAGAGAGCAAAGGAATAGGAGACAAAATGATGTAAGCGGGGAATCGCGAGGCACTCTTTCATATTCTGATATTATTTAGCTTGCAATCTAACTTTTGCAATTTGTGAATTTCATATTTTAATTTACCTAAAGTTACTGACTAAAGTTACTGACTAATAACATAAAATCTCAATTTTTGATAATTTACTTATTCGCAGGGAAACGAGAGTAATTATACTAAGCATTTGTTTGCTTTTATTATCTTATATGTTTAATTTAATAATATACTATGAAGAGTAAATGCAAACGTGTTGAAGATAGATTTAATATTTAAGGTAACCTTATATTTTGAGAACTTAGAAATAATATATAAAATGTGCTTTTCCCACAACGTGGAATTTAAATGTTTAATAACATTACTAACTTTAAATTTAAAAATAAAAAGTATGAGAATTATAATGAGAAAAGATATTAAAGAATAATTAAAAAATAATTATAGACTTCATTTAAATTGTTTTCTGTGTAGAAGAAGATATACTTAAAGAGTGGATTTCTCATGTATTTTTGAGATTAAATCAGAATAATAATTATATTCTGTTATTTTCATTGAAATATATATAAATTATTTAAAGAAATTATGATAGATTATAAAAGAAGTAACAGTTAAATTAAAAAACATAAAATTATATGTATCTATGCATGAATAATATTATTTAAAAATGATTTATTAAAATATTAAGTAAAATTATAATTATATAAATAGAATAACGGCATAACCAAGAAAAAATTTATAAAAATTAAATTACATATTATTCATGATATTTATTTATATGGATGTTTTAAGTTTTCAAAAAAATCAATATTTAAAAATATTACATAATATTATTTTATGATTTCCATTTCATCTAGGTGTATAACAATTCTCTTATTTTTTCACATTTTATTGATATAATAAGATTTTTTATAAATTTATTATTTTTTATATAAATTATTGTTTTTCAACCAATAAATGATTTTTTTCCATTTTATTATTAAATTCAAAATTAATAATTTATATATATTTAGATTTATTTTTTTTATAATTAATATTTGAAAATCAATAAAAAATAAGCACATGATATTGTTTAAGATAATGATGTTAATGCATTTGAAATAATAATTTTTAATTAGAATAATGGTAAATATAGGCTTCATTGACAAATAACTTAAATTGAAATTTAATATCTGTAATGATATATTAACATCAGAGTAAAAATATTTAACAAAAATATAGATCTATTATAAAAAAAATACTAAGTTATGAAGTTATTTTTGAACAGTCATTATAGGCTTAAGGGCCAGTGCACCAAAAAAGTAATAAATATTTGAAGAGGCGAGTTTTGCAATTTTTCTCATCAAATTATTCAATGAGGGGTTTTGGGAGTTGAGGTTGATACAGATTGAGAAGATAATGAAACCGAATTAAAACAAGCACATAAAGATTTCATAAAATTTTAAGTAATGAAATCAAGGTAGTAGAAGCACATCATGATGTGAAAGTAGCTGAATGAAAAGAATATGAAAAAAAATTATTATTAAATTTAATTCTTTCAGGTTGCTTTGTAATTTTAACAATGTTAATCAAAGTCTGCATAGATAAATGAGTCAAATTGACCATTTAAAATTGTAATTATATATTAACATGAGAATCAAAATATTTACCAAGAATATAGATCTATAATAAAAAATAAAACAACGATGTAATACGAAGTTATTATTGGGCAGTCAATCAAGGCTGTTCTGTCGAGTGCACAAAAATAACTAATATTTTCAAGAGCTGAGTTTTGCAATTTCATTCAACTAAGATCATAAGGGGTTTTGGGCTGGAGTGTTACCTAAATTTCTACTTGTCTCTCTTTCAGTGAGTTGCTGACTTTAAGGTCATAATGTGTCTAGGTATATCCAAAATAAATCTTCATAAAATGTGATTGAGTATGCTTTCATTTAGCGATTTAAACTTTTATCTTTGACATTGATAGGCGCAAAAGTATGTCACCATGTACATGGAAAGGTGGGCAATACGCAGAAACAAAGACCGCTCAATTCCTATCACTGTAAAAAGAGATAAAGTGAAAACAAATTTAATTAGATCGAAGAACCATGATGTGAATTGAGAGGCTCCCCTCAAAAATTGAATCACACTGAAACTGAGGGCACAGATGATGAAACCGAGGTGGAATAAGCACATCAAGATTTCATAAAATTACAAATGATGAAAGCAAGGTAGAAGAAGCAGATGATGATGTGAAAGTTGCGGAATTAAAAATAAGAAAAAATAAGAAGCTAATTGCTTTGTAATAAAAACAATCGTAATAAAAAGCTGCCTAGATAAATGAACCTAAATTGAAATTTAATATCTGTAATGATATATTAACATTAGAGTAAAAATATTTAACAAGAATATAGATCTATTATAAATACAATACTATGTTATGAAGTTATTTTTGAGCAGTCATTATAGGCTAAAGGACCAGTGCACCAAAAAAGTAATAAATATTTGAAGAGGCGAGTTTTGCAATTTTTCTTATCCAATTATTCAATGTGGGGTTTTGGGAGTTGAGGTTGATGCAGATTGAGAAGATAATGAAACGGAATTAAAACACGCACATCAAGATTTCATAAAATTTTAAGTAATGAAATCTAGGTAGTAGAAGCAATCATGATGTGAAAGTAGCTGAATGAAAAGAATATGAAAAAAATTATTATTAAATTTAATTCTTTCAGGTTGCTTTGTAATTTTAACAATGTTAATCAAAGTCTGCATAGATAAATGAGTCAAATTGACCATTTAAAATTGTAATTATATATTAACATGAGAATCAAAATATTTACCAAGAATATAGATCTATAATAAAAAATAAAACAACGATGTAATACGAAGTTATTATTGGGCTGTCAATCAAGGCTGTTCTGTCGAGTGCACAAAAATAACTAATATTTTCAAGAGCTGAGTTTTGCAATTTCATTCAACTAAGATCATAAGGGGTTTTGGGCTGGAGTGTTACCTAAATTTCTACTTGTCTCTCTTTCAGTGAGTTGCTGACTTTAAGGTCATAATGTGTCTAGGTATATCCAAAATAAATCTTCATAAAATGTGATTGAGTATGCTTTTCATTTAGCGATTTAAACTTTTATCTTTGACATTGATAGGCGCAAAAGTATGTCACCATGTACATGGAAAGGTGGGCAATACGCAGAAACAAAGACCGCTCAATTCCTATCACTGTAAAAAGAGATAAAGTGAAAACAAATTTAATTAGATCGTAGAAATATGACGTGAATTGAGAGGCTCCCCTCAAAAATTGGATCACACTGAAACTGAGGGCACAAATGATGAAACCGAGGTGGAATAAGCAGATAAAGATTTCATAAAATTACAAATGATGAAAGCAAGGTAGAAGGAGCAGATAATGATGTGAAAGTTGCGGAATTAAAAATAAGAAGCTAATTGCTTTGTAATAAAAACAATCGAAATAAAAAACTGCCTAGATAAATGAACCTAAATTGATATTTTTATTTTTGTTTATAAATTTTTTACACTTATAAATAATAAGAAAATTTAGTAAATTATAAAATTTTTAAAATAAAATAGACATTTATGATGATTATATTTTATTATATTTGTATATTAAAAACATAACAATATTATGTTGTATTAAGATAGTATACCTATTAAAAATCGCGATTCATCTGTTTTCTAGCTAACTATTTTAATTCAAGTTTATAAATTATTCTTATAAATCAATTTTCTTTATTAAATGTAAGTTTTTTTAAATTCTTTTTATTTAATTCTATTTATTATTTTAATGTTTTAAGTTTATTATATTGTATTTCGTATGTAGAAATCAGAAATATATCTAATTTTCGATTTATTTATACTTTATCTAATCATATAGCATTTGTGATTTAAAATTAGCTTTTGGAATACAGATAAATTTCTGTTAATAAATTTTGATTTATTTTTCATTTTGAATTATTCTCAAACAAAATAATTGTTTTACCTAATTTTAATTTAGTTATATAAATTTGATTTTCAATAATCTGACGTAAATTATTTAACATTGATCAATTAATTAAATTACGAATTTGTTGAGAAAAAATGATTACAAAAACTTAAATTAGAATTTATATTTTTGAAATCAGTTAATTAATATGAACTTCAAAATATTGAAATGGTTAATATGGGAATAAAAATAATATTTAAAACTATTAAAATATTCAAAGTTCTAATTAGAGCTTAAATAATATTAATTATTTCATTAAATATTGAAGAATAATTTCAAGAAATTATAATAATAATTCATGAATTACAAATCATGGAAAAATGTGTAAATTATAATATCAGAAACTCGAGAAATTTATAAAATATTTTATAGTTGTCTACGGAATAAGAAATGAAATTAAATAAAATATTTATTGATGAATATAAATAAAAAGTAAAGTATTATAATTAGAAATGAAAAACAAGAAAATTGATTGACTAGAATTTAATTTGTAATTTTGAATTTGAAGCGTTTGTTACAGATGATTCGCGATTTTTAATAGGTAGCCTGCGCTTAATAAATTATAAAAAGCCATGCTAGACTTAATTTTAGTTGCAGGGGAAGAAAAAGAAAGGAAAAAAAATCTTTAACTTTCCATTTTTAAATATATCTAAATATTAATAAATAAATATTGAATTTTTAATTTCAAGATCAATAATGATCAAGATACCTATCATCAAGCTTCAACCTTTGAAATAATTGAAGCTCGCATCAACGATTTAAAAGGTTGAAGCTTGACAATGATATTAAAATGATTAATTCAAATTTATGAATAATCTTTAATTACATATGGAATTTGAATAAATCTAATTTTGTTTAGAATAATGTTCTATTAAGACAGTTTAACTACTTAATGTCCATTAATTTATTTCGATTAAAGAATCATTTAAAAGCACCCTAACAATCCATTTGGATTTATATATAAGAGTAAATTCAATTTGAATAAGGAAGTTGTTATAAAAGAATTCAAAAATAATTAATTACACAAACAATATTTATTGAATTTACTATATACTTTACTTATTTAATCATTTGGTTTTCAAATATATTAATATTTAGGTTTTTTATTCTGTGTTCAATACAACAAACTCTGAATAATTTAATTGTTATAATTAAAGAGTAATAATAATTAGTGAATTCTATTACTAAATTTTACAAATGGGAGCCCTCATGCTGATAACCTCTCTCAATAAAAATAAAGCATTCAACAAATTCTTGAACAAACCATAAGTGCAATGTACGCCTAGCTTCATCAAATAACGAGATCCTCATCAACATCAAAGATATGTCAAGAACATATTTACGATATTGGTTTTTACTGGTGGTAATTAAACTATTGCGCGAAGCTAGATCTATTAGCATTCAAAGTGCACCTATAGCCCCATCTGGTACAGTTGTGATGCAATTGCCTACTCTAGTACAACCACTTCTCATGCTTTACAAGTGATATGATTGTTGCTGTGATAGTTTCAGTTGTCTAGAATACTCTTTGACGAATTGAGTATTTTAAAGTGCATGAAGGAAAGGCTATAATTTAGTATTGATAACAGTCAAACAAAAAAGATACTAAGTTTGTTATTGTGATAGAGATATTGATTTCCTTGTTTTTACATCTTCAGTCAGCATCAATCCTTGCTAAGTAACAATGTAAAATGTCTCTGCGGAGTAGTATTTGAGGATTTCGTAATTATTGGAGAGCAAATGCAGATGCTATTTGATACGATATAAGTGGACTCTACACTTGAAAAGTAAACTCATGAACACAACTATAACCTTGAAGAAAGGGATCTATCACTAAAAGAAATCCTATCGAAATATTCTGAATCACCAAGGCCTTTCCTCTTCAAACTAAGAGAAATTCAAGATGGAATTTCAGGAAATTGTGATTACACAAAATGAATGGTTTAGATAACATTTAGAAGGCCATGGCTTTGTCAATTCGATAATTCTATAGATGTGCAATATCGTCTGGGTACTACTCATAAGCTTGTTACATAAAAATTAGCAGCCTCAAAATTTCAGTTCCTGCTGTAACTATCTTGCCTTGAAATCTAAAGAGTACTTCATATGATAAAGAAGATTCGAATAGCACTAACATTTAGAATTAGGGCACCAATTCTACACTTTCTATTTCTGCAATATGATTATTAAATCCGTAAAATTATAAAATAAAGCATCAGCGTATCAAACGGTGCATATAAAGACCATGATTAAAGTAAAGGCAGAAGCAGAATAGACGTTTCTCTTAGTCTTGATGTTGCATGTTGTAATTTTTCAAACCATTCAATCCAGCTTATTTAAGAGACGCCACTAGTTATACATAGTTAAGTATGATCTTTAGCATTTGTGACTTTAGGCAATATACCTTAGCCATTTTACTTATTAAAGAGGTTTTTGTCCTTTATTGTCTGAAATATGGATGAGCTTATCTACTTGAGTAAGCAAATGGAATACTTCAACATATTCGAACTCAAGAAGATGACGTTTAAACATATGAAATAGTTCTGGAAGGACAAGTGTGGAAAATAAGGAAAAATACATACGATAGCAACCTTTAAGAAAACTGAAATTTAAAATAAAAATTTAAACAAAATTGAGTCATTTAAATAGTGAAATAAATGCATATTATTATATCTCAATCGCTGATTATTTTTCTATTTCAAAAATTGCACTATTAAATTAATAAAACATTTATATATTTGTATATTTTACATTCATCCTATTTTTAACATTCTTTTAGTTACATATGGAACTTATAACTATATAAGGAAGTATAAACATGCTTAAAACTTAACTATATTAGTTATTAATGTCCTTTAATTTATTTTAATATAAAACTTAATTAATGTTCAAGCTTCCACCATTTAAAAAATTGGATCGAGCTTCATCGATTTAAAAGGTTGAAGCTTGAGCAAATGTATGAATAATTTTTATTTAACATCAACTCTAAGTACTGTTTGAAATGTAAATCATGCCATTAAAATTGTGTTTGACATGGATAATTATAAATAATTATATTTTTGATAATTTTAATTTACAAATATAATTTTATATAATCATCAAGAATCTCTTTTGTATTTTAAGCATTTTACAATTTCATAAATTTTAGTATCTTTATTAAGTGTAAAAATATTAACCTAGAATATAGATCTATAATAAATACAAAAATATATTATAAGATATATTTAAGCTGACATTATAGACTAAAGACGAGTGCTTAAAAATAAAACTATTTGGAAATGCCAGTTTTTAATTTATTCAATAAATTATTCAATAAGGGGTTTTAGGGATTAAGGGTTACTAAGCTTCTTAGTAATCGCTAATTCTTGGCGAGTTGCTGGCTTTAGGGACATGATGTGCAGTTTAATTTCACAATGAACCTTAAAAATAGTCTTACTCCTGCCTCCATTATTAATCTGGTTGAGTATGCTTTCACTTAGAGATTATAAAAATGATCTATGATATTTATTTGCGCAAAATAACATCACCATATACTTAATGTTATTTAATTTAAACATTCAGTTTTATTTTTGGATTATTCGTGAAATGTCTTAACTTTATCTTTCTTAACAATAATTTTATCTGCTTTTTTCTTTGTTTTTATTAAATTTTGTTTTATTATTGTGATTGTCTCTATAATTTGTTAAATTTATTGAGAGACTTTGGTTTCGTTATTAACTTACTTTACTATATTCTAGCAACCTTCTTAGATCTTATATTTAGATAGTTTAGTGAAACATTTCGAATCTATTATTATTTTAATCCTGAAGCCCATATATCCACTTAAAGTCCCTTTTACTCTTTTACTTGATAATATCCTGTAGTCCCTGCAACATTATCTTGATACTTTTAATATTAAGGCTATGTTGAATTCGATTATTGCAACTTTTCTTGAGAAAAAGATTATTCTCAAATTCTCTGACTTCAAATCGCTGTGAAAATACCATACCTTGTGAAGCTCCTTAAAACTTTGTATGATTTAAGTTGTAATTTTTCCAACATGCTTATGATTCCTTTTGATTGTAATAAATTTATAAAGGTAATTTCATAGAAAAAAATTTAAAGCATCATGATTCTTGTAAAGGAGAACAGTATCAAGCTTGATTTAGTAACTACACACTTTAATCTTTGCTTAGTGAGTATCTGATATTCATTTGTAACCTCCATTTAATATTTATGATCACTAAAGAGATAATTTAAGGTGTAATCCTTGAATGCGTATCATAATCAATGATGACTTTCTTATAAAAAGAGTCTTTTTTAAGTAGGTGGCTTAGTCAAGGTCGATTAAAGCAAAAATAGGAATTTATTTTTATTAAATCTTAACCATGAGGTTTTGTGGTTTCAGATGCAAGCAGTTTGTGCTATTTCCCTACATATAATTCTTCATAATCTTACTGTTTCAATTAATTAGCTTTTCTTTTGTTGAGTAGCCTCAATTTATCTTCATGATTCTCAATCTCTAATTCTTTTTTTTAACTTTTAAAAGAAGCTTCCTTAAATCTCTTCAATGAGCATGCTGCTTATGGCACTCAAAGCATTCACACTTCCCATCGTTTTAGTAATAATTTATAAGTATACAGTGGACTTTGCTTCTTTATTCTCCTTCATATCCCGACAATAACTTTATTTGTTAGCGAAATCTCTCTCACATTACTCACAAAAGTAGACTTTAACTTCTTCATTTATATAGGAATTTCATTGTTACCTTTTTTGTTGCTATCTGTCTCACATCCTCATTTGCCGATTATTTTCTATATTAATTTATATTTTAATAACAGAAACTTAAAGTGAAAGCTCTGGTAGTTCTTTTGTTAACAGTTTTAACACTTTTTATTGTAGCCAAAGGTAAGTCTCTTTAGTTAAATAAAGGGCTGTTATTTTTTTAAAAATTTTAGAGGTAATTATGAATCTGAATTCAAAATAATTTAATTGCATTAAAACTCAAAGCTCATATGATAGCGTTATAATCTTAGAAGTTCAAGGGAAGTTTATAGATTTTTAGAGATGAATACGAGATCCATCTTTAGAAATGAGTGAGAACGTAACAATTTTAATTTTCAATAATATATATATATTAATATATAGGTATCAATTTAGGAGATGCACTAAATTAGTTCCGCAATATTTTAGCTGGATTTTTGTAATTGTTTGTTTAGATTCATGTGCTGCTTAAAATTATAAGTATTTTAGGAGCTGTTCCTAATAAAGTATGAATGAATTATAATAAAAATATATGAAATTATTCCAGTAAAATTGATATCAATCTTTCAAGCTTGAAAACAGTTTTAAAAATATTTTCCGTATCACTCTTAAAGATTTTAACA
The DNA here is from genome assembly GCA_000711775.1 of Oxytricha trifallax. Taxonomy (NCBI): domain Eukaryota; phylum Ciliophora; class Spirotrichea; order Sporadotrichida; family Oxytrichidae; genus Oxytricha; species Oxytricha trifallax. The sequence continues at coordinate 19,520 of ARYC01019204.1, read as the reverse complement.
TTATGGATGCCAATATTTTATAAGTAAGATAATATGAGTTATTATAATTGAAATAAATAAACTCAAATTTTGAATTTCATTTTTAGATCTGTAAAAAAGATGGATTCAATGAAAAGAGTGCAAGTATAATAATAGATACAAAGATTTAGAAGCAAGAGAAATTTGCATCTACACAAAGAGCATCAAGATAATGAACTCATAATTATTATTATTGATAAAGTAGTAAGTTTGTTAGGCCAAAAATAGAAGGAACTAAAATCTCATTTCTTATAGCAAAACCTTGCGAAAAGTAAAAATTATTGAAAATTGAAAATTTAAAGTTTGCAGAGATTAAAAATTACCTGAAATCTCAGTTATTAACTTTGATGAAAATGCTATGAATGACCCAGAGTTTCGAAGTACCTGCTTACTTAAAAGCATTTGTCAAATAAACTACCTGAAGGTAGCTATTTCTTTTGTAATCTAGCAACCATTAAAGATGTTTACTTGAACAAAACTATTTAAGAATATCATAAGAAAAGGAAGCATATCTTAAGAGGATAAGGACAAACAAGGAATCTAGATAGGACGTATCTTGCATTAGCATCATTATATTTAAAGTAGGATTTATTGTTAAATCTTTAGAAAATCCTGCTATTTTATATTTTTATGAAAGAATAGTGCAACTTCAAAATAAAAATCGAAAACATAGTATAAAGCTTGTTAGAAATTTTTTTTTTTTTTATTCTGTCGCCACATTAAAAGACCATAGATGCAGGATCTAGCAACATGTGAAGAAACTAAGATTGAAGAAGCAAAAATAAGGAGAAAAGATTTATAACCAAGCTCCTTCTAAGAAATTTAAACGCGAATTATTTATTCATTAACTTAACTTTAAAACTTATTTATTCACATTTACTATCCCTTCTTTAGAGCTTTTATGACAACTAGTCATCTACTCTCTTAGCGAACCCTTTATATAGTCTACTGTATAGATAGGTGATCATGTATAAAGTAAATCAAGTGGTATAGCAACTGTTTCTTGTAGGTGACCTTAAATATACCTAAGTAGAACTCAATTTCATAAAACTATGAATTTTAAGTAATTTTTAACAGTGGCGTTATTTTAAATTGTCAATAACTCTTACTTGTCTTCATAAACTTATAAGCAGCAGAATTATCAACAAAAAATACAATCTCTTATTGATTGTCAGTCTGTCTTAGCTTCTATTAGAATGTGTTTAACTGCTCTGTGTAAATAGAGAGAGAGGAAAATAATTAAATTTTTAACATGCATCCTAAGTTATAGTTCAAGAGTTCATTTATAAATAATTAGACATTCTTATCATATACCTATATATATTACATCTTATAAAATTTTTTTTCAGGATAAAAGTATTTAAACTAAAGACAGCCTTGGAAATTTTAATAAACTCAATTTAATTTAAAATGCTCTCTGCATTTAAATATCAATATATTTAATTTTAGATGTTAGTTTAAATATTAGATTGAATATTAATCTATTTAAACGATTCAAACCTTAGTTCTACAATTTTTTAAATAAATATTGCAATAGATTACGCTTAAATCATAAACTTATTAAAGTAATTGTTAAACATAGATGATCGTAGGTCAAGATAGAAGTGAGAACAATCAAAACCCCAAAATTATTTCAGTAGTTTGATTGAGTTTTGATTGATAAAAGTAGACTATAAGTGCATACTTTATTAGGGTTTTAATAGAGTTTATGTTAGGGTTTAATGTTTAAATATTAGTAATTTAAGTGAGTATATGAGAGGTTGGGGGTTAGTTTATGACAGTGAGTATATAGATTTATTGTTTAAGTTGCGTTATGGGTGCAATGATTATAGTGAACAACTCAAACCTGTTCTAAATTACACATCTATAGCAAGACTGCTCCATAAATCTCCTTCAACTGTTAGGTCACACTGTCTAATAGATAGCAGCTTATTTCTAAGCCTAAAAGACCTCTAAAATTTTATCAGCATCATATCGATTATCTTATTAATGATAAAACTCTTATACTGGGCTCATTTCTTTCTAGCCTAGAGAGCTGTGATGTTTCATCGTCAATTTCCTGAGCTTCATATCTCTGCATAGTCTATAGTGAACATATATAAAAAGAATGAAATATCTTACAAGACAATCAATCGCATTAAGAGAGTGATTGACTTTAATGTTCCATTTTATAAGGATAATTTAAATTATATATTCGATTAAATGCAGAGGGCTTTTACTAATAATATTAAGTTCATACACGCTGATGAGGCAGTATTCACGTTTAATACCATCATATCAAGGTCTTGGTATAAAAGATATAGCAACATTGAAGTATATGACTAAAAGGTCAAGGTTTTAACTCATGCTATACTTGGTGGAATAAGCGAAGATAATGCCTCGAGCCTTATGTTATCCACCCTCGCTCAATAAAGACCGAATAATACACAAAGTTCTTGTAATAACTCAGAGATAAGTATGCGGACGAAGAGATTATTCTGTTTGCAGATAACTTATCTGTCCATAAAACTAAAGATAACAAGGAAGGAATATGAAAGGCTAAACATAACACCTGTATTTAATGTTCCATACAGTCCTCAGTCCAATGGAATCGAATTATATTGGGGCCTATTAAAAGGCCACTACAAGAAACTTCTGATCTATCACTTGATGCACGATCTGAAAATAGATACAGTTGATTTTATAAAGAGTGCTGCTAAGAGAGTCAGCGATGATAAAGCTAAGGTATGCGCGAGATAAGGGAGATTTTGTGTATATAAATAAGTTTTAGATTTAAACTAATGAATAAGTTCACATATTAAATTTGCCCGTAAAGGGATTTGGCTTCTCTTTCTTTTCTTCCTCTTAAGGCTTGCTTGGGCCCATGTTTCTTCTCTTAGTACCAGCTCCTGCATCTATTTCCATCTCGTCTGGCTTTTAGAAATCTTTTAAGAGTCTCTTACTAAAATCATTCTTTACTTGTGATTTTCTCTCTCTGTTTAACTTACTGCGCTCTTTCATCAATTATAAAGCAGTTCCAGGTTTTTCTAAAAAAGTTAGAAGGGTAAGCTTACTTGAGATGTATGGATGCTTCTGTAGTTCCTATAGCCAGGTCTCGCTAAATTTTATTCCTTGCTTCTCTTTTTCTTCAGGAGAGATGCTGTAGCGTTTCTTGTGAGCTTCTTAAATTTCTTCATTTAAGGACTCAGGTTTCAGAGTTCCAAGGACACCAAAGAAGAAGTTTCTCTCTGGCAACTTATTAGAGAGTTATAGCTTTGATGGAAGATAGAGAGCAACATCTGGATCACTCATAGCATAATCATAGAGATTTGTTACTGATATTTCAGGGTAGTTAGTTATCTCTATCATCTTTATTTCATTAGTCTTAAATGCTTTTTTCTTTTCGCTTAGCAATGCTTTTAAAAACGAGATTTTTGTTACTTCATGGGTTGGCAAGAACAATCCAACTATGGTTAATTTATTAGTATTAGTTAAAGATTTACCTTGCTAAACCAAGTACCTAAAGAGGTCCTCTTTACTTCGAAATTTTCCTATTAAATCTTGAGATTAAATTCTCTTCATTGCATCATTCATAGACTCCATCTTGCTTCCTCTTTCTAGAAATGTTAATGAAATTTAAAATTATGGATATCCATTCTAAGTTTATTAAAATCTTACTACTAAATAGGGAGGACCTACTGGAGGTCAACCTTGAAAAGATATGAGGAGAAGCATTGAAAAACTTGCTCCAAGTTTCATAGATTGATTTCCATTTTATCAATCTATCTCCATTAAATTGCTCCTAATAATGTTGAATTATTTTTAGGAGGTCCTCCAAATTAAGTTCAAACTTTATTAGGAGTTGAATTTTTTTTTTAAGGTTAAAACTTAATTAGGAGCATATTAAATTTAAAAATGTTTAATGAATTTACCTCTAAATTAAGTTCAAACTTGATTTGAAGGACATTCTAGAGAAAAATACTTCATTAGGAGTATTTTAATTTACTAAAATGTATAAAGTTCTCAAAAAATTTGTCAACTTACAGTCTTTTATGGTTAGTTAATTTTCTTACCTCTCAGCAAAGAATCTACCAGAGTGTCTTATACTCTACTATTATAGTATATCAAGGTAGATTTTATCATTATTATAATAAAATTTGTTAGCAAACTAAAATGAGCGCTAACATTTTGAGAAGAGCGGCATTACTTGGGTAAAGTCAATAAAAATTATCATTAAAGTAACCAAGAAAAGTAGAGACCAGAGACGCTTGTACTCAGTGGGAGCCTACTTATGACAACTTTGACCAGTCTAGCTTTGAGATTTAAATATAACTTAAGTAGGAGGTCATCAAAGAAGCTGTGCAAATTGAGGAGGAGGTAAACAACCCGCCATAGAGCATTAATAAATACCAGCCAAAGTTGACTATTAATGCAAACAATGCAATAAGTTTTCCCTTACAAGTCAACTTATAAGAGACACTTGAGAGATAAACACAACGATATGCCAAGGTTATATCTCAAGCATTAGAAAAATGGGAAGTATGTCTGTGAGTTCTGTGAGAAGCCATATTCTCATACTAGAGACATATAAGTTCACTTAAAGAAAAAGCACAATTAAAGTTTTGTCTTTATTCATGAACCTCCAGGGAATATATTCCTCTAAAAAAGAAGATCAAGAAACCAAGTGGAGTTCTCTTTGAGTTGAAGTCTAGAAGTAAGTCAAAATGAAGAAAGCAGTCAAGAACTTTCCAGTCTCTGAGATAAATAAAATCATGGTTAAAATAGAGGCATTAAATATTCAAATCTTAAAAATTATTTACTTAAATTCTTGCCTAGAAAGCTACCTCACTCTTGAAGATAAAATAGAGAAGAGAGTCATTACTGACGACTAATATGCTTACAAGATATACCCTTTCAAATACTTCCTTGCTAATGACAAGTTCCAAATGGAATTTGCTAATGAGTATTATGCTCTTTAAAAGGCAAAGTTAAATGAGTTCAGTCATATCATCTAGCTTGATGCTATTTTACTTGGTAAAGATCATGTAGCCTTCAGGCTTCCTTTACTTTAAATGACTTACAGAGAATTCTTATCTGAAAATAGATGTCAGAGATAAGTTAGCTAGATAGTATAGCAGATAGTTGAGGGGATCGAAGAGCTTCACAAGCAAGGTTATGTTCATAGAGACTTAAAGCCAGAGAACATCATGAACTTTTAGCCTCTTAGAGTTTATATTATTGACTTCAACAGAGCTCAAAGAGTGCAAGCCTCTGCATAAGGAAATGTATACGGCACTCCTGGATATTTCCCAGAGAGAGAGGATTGGAGCGATGGATACACTTAATGGGAAATCTGGGCTCTAGCAGTAATATTGTAGGAATACATTTGAATTTGAAAAATTAATTAAAAATAAATTAATTAAATATTAAAATCATGGCAGTTACGAAATCCAAAGTGACTCAAAATTCAAATCTGAGTCGATTCTACGGTAGATCCCTGAATTTTAGCTGGACTTTACTATTAGCAATATTCTTGAATCATTCTAGTAAGCGAGATATTTTGATTTTAAGCTAACTCCCAAAAATAGTAAAAGGGGTTTTTCTCGCTTGGGAGAAGAGATAAAATCATTATAGCAATAACAACCACCGTCTTAATTTTAATGCGCTATCCAAAGACTATAATATTGTTAAGATTTGAAGACATTTTTCCAAAAACATAACTGAAAGTAATTAATAATTAATTAATTTTAATTTTAATTCATTTTCCAAAATCGAATGTATTCCTACAATAATAGAGAGCGACATGCCAAGAAACAATTACTTTAGCTGCAGAGGAGAGAGATTCTAAGCAGAGAATCAAACAATATCTTTATAAAAATAAAATAAATAAGGTCTCTGAGAACTTGCATACTTAGCTATTACCAAGCCAAGCTAAGAGAATTAACAAACAATAGAAACAATCAAAAATAAACTTAGAAAGATAAAACTCAGAGAACTGGCACATGACTCTAAGCTTATGTTTGTGTGAAATATTTTTAAAATTTGCTTGTTATACTCACTTAAATTAATAAATATTTAAACATTAAACCACAACATAAACCCTAATAAAGTATGCACTAATTGTCTACTTTTATCAATCAAAAATTCAAGCAAACTACTGAAAGGATTTTAGGGTTTTGAATGCTTCAATATTCTTTATTGATAAGAAAACCATTATTAAATTGAATAAATGACATAAAATTAAGTTTAAATATCAGCTATTTTAATAATAAAGTTGCATAAGAAAGAAAAAGTAACAAATGTAGGTTATCAATTTTAAAATAATTTTAATTGAATTAATACTGGGAAATGGAGTATTTAATAAAAATATATAAATCATATAAAATCTCAGTACTTACAATAAGATTATATAACTCATCAAATATTTACATGAAAAAAAGACTGTTTTTTATTACCTTTCAATTCATGATCTCAATGAATAAGCAATAACTAAATAATTAAATAACTTATAAACCTAAATAAGAAGAAATGGGATTTTGGGGGGGGGAAGTTTCCTGCTCCAAATATTTATATGCACCCAAGGGGGTAAGTTTCCTGCCCCTCAAATAAAAATATGTAATTTTTTTAATTTTTAAAGAATCTTTATCATCAATTATGATGTAGTTTTTTTTTTAATTTAGCTTCAAATATTATTTCTACCTTGATAATCAATTTAAAATTTAATGAAATTACATTAATTAATAAAAAAAACACTTATTTTAGCCTTGTCAGTAATATATAATTTGATAAAGAATAATTATGTACCTGAAAATTATATAATAATAAATGTTGTATAGTACATGGTTATGGTTATTGAAATTTATTTGTTTCTATTAAATTTATTGCAAAAAACATAAAATTTAGTGTTGGGGGCAGGAAACTACCTTTTGGGGCGGGAAACTGTCTGTGGGAAGGAAACTTCCCCCCCAGGATTTTGATAAGCAAATTAATTTGGCTTACAGGTGGGTTTTCTTTGGCTTACAGGTGGGTTTTCTTTGTTATATTATTAATAGGGGATTTGGGGACAGAGCTGTTGTCAAAAAGTCGCGCATTCGTTCGTTTATATTTTTTTCACGGTCTATCTTAAGACTACTACTAATTAGCTTATCCTGAGCAAAACTTGACCATTTAGAGGTATGACAAATATTTGGTTCATGAGTACTTACCACTTTTATATGTAAAAATAAGTAAAAATTTGAAAAAATTAAAAAAATGCAAAAAAACCTTAAAAATGAATGTTTTCGCACTTTTTTCCATTTTTTTAAGAATAATTTATTTTTTCAATTATACTATAAATTAACATTCAATCATAATAAAAACTATAAATTGAGTTTTAATTACTATATAATAACAGTATTTAGAATAATTATACTATAAATTTATTCATGATCAGTTTATTTACTAAAAATTGACTATAAATTGTTATATAATCAGTATATTTACTCTATATTTACTATAAATTAATTTTTTTTTTTTTTTTAATTCATACATTTTTTGGTTTTTTTTTTTATATAAACTTTAAATTAATATAAATTCACTATATTTTCTATAAATAGACTTAAAATTCCTAGAAAATAATAACTTTACGATAAATTAACTATAAGTATAAATATAATAATAAAATTTACATTAAATTACCTATTTAAAAAAAAAATAATAATTAAATTCTTGTATAAGTCAGAAATTATAAACTTAAATAGCAATATATAGGTAATAATAAATAAATGGTAAATTTTAAATTTTAAATTATTGTATAGAAGAATTAGATAAGGCCTATTATACTTGTAAAGGAACTGTACAGAGGAGTAGCTAGAATGGTGGACTCTGGTAGATTACGGAAGGCGGGAGGTGGGTGTGTAACCACTTTGGGCACCGTACATCTACTAGAGGGGATTTCGATGCGATGGGAAAGAATTAAATCTTTGCGATTTTTCTGGGCCCACCTCTTGCAAAGTACGAACTACTTTTATGCAAGAGAAAACCCTGTTCAAAAACTTAATTTTATATGTGATATGAATGATTAAATTAATATTCTCCTTCACCGACCGATCATTTAAATAATAGTAATATTTGTTGGTGACCATCACCGACAGATCATGTCTATAAAAGGTGTATGTTGTTGGTGACTATCACCGACAGATCATGTCTATAAAAGGTATATGTTGTTGGTGACTATCACCGACAGATCATGTCTATAAAAGGTATATGTTGTTGGTGACCATCACCGACAGATCAGGTCTATAAAAGGTGTAATTTGTTGGTGACCATCACCGACAGATCATGTCTATAAAAGGTATATGTTGTTGGTGACTATCACCGACAGATCATGTCTATAAAAGGTGTATGTTGTTGGTGATCATCACCGACAGATCATGTCTATAAAAGGTGTATGTTGTTGGTGACCATCACCGACAGATCATGTCTATAAAAGGTATATGTTGTTGGTGACCATCACCGACAGATCATGTCTATAAAAGGTATATGTTGTTGGTTACCGTCATTGACAGATCATGTATATAAAAGGTATATGTTATTGGTTAACATCATTGACAGATCATGTATATAAAAAGTATATGTTGTTGGTATCTAATGAACATATCATGTCTATATAATAAGAGGTTGTTAATGTTGGATTATGTCTATAAAAGAAGTAGTCTATGGTGTGTCAAGTTTACTCTATGCCTTGCTTGTTGCAATAATTCTTCAAAGTATAATATTCTAAAATGAGTCTTATGACATAAGCTACACGATATAATTTCATATCATCCAGACTATTAAACTAGCAACTCAAACATGTAACCTTTCATCTATTATACAAGAATAATGTTATATCATGTTTTTCTATTGAATAATAACAACCACACACATTTATTTTAAAAACAAACAAGTTTATTTTGTTGAATTTTAAGATAATCAAAATTGACCATAATCATATAGTTTTTAGGCTTATGCCACATTTGTATATATATACTTCCTATAATTTTTAGTCTTGACAATATATACATTCTTTATATAAAAATACACATGATTTTACTTTATATACTTGAATCATTTAAATTGTATTGTAATATTATTAAATTATTATGAAAATCAAGTTATTAAATGTAAATTAGGTCATTATATCCTATTATAAAAGATTATCTGAGGTATCAATGTATGTCTAGCTGGATTAGGACCTATGTTTAAGTTGTTAGAGTTGTCAAATGCTTTGTGAACATTTCTTGCATTGTTCTTAAGCTTACCATTATAGAACCACCATCCATTCATCTGATCACCATCATTGTGTACTCCATCCCTTAGTATTGAAGTGAAGTGGTCTGCTATTGACAATGGTCCTGTTCTGCATGCGAAGTATATTATTCCACTGATCTCATATACAGCTTAAGTTCCATCAAATAAGTCAAGTTGAATGTTGTTGTTAACTGTTATTTACACTGGTTCAGCCATAACACTATTAACTATTAAGAATTCTGGAGCTAATACTATAGTCTTTTCTCTTGTCATTGTTTGCTAATTACATTGATCACATATTAAATCTGTTTCTTGAAGTGACCCTATTACTGATTAACTAATGTCATTGTTAACTAATTCCTATAGTTCTATACTTGCTAATTCTTCATAAACTGTAATATCATATTGACAATGGAGATGGCTACACCAGGATCTCTTATTTATTCCTACTTTGAAATGGGTTGATTATTTGAAGAAATTTTCTATATCACCAAAGTGACAAAATCTTCCACCTATCTATCTTCTTAAAGGCTGTACTGCTCTTAATTACCGTTAACAGAAGGTAAAGTACTCATTTGACTCTGGATACTATTAGTTCTTATTGATTCTGTCAAGTTCTCTGCAACTTTGAACTAATGGTATTAAACACTAATCTACCTAGTTTGATTTTATTTCTTAATTCTTGTTGTATATTCCAAAGTAGAATATATGCAATAATGAGTCATGTAGGCATGAATTATTGTACCATCTAATAAAAGGGAATCTTTGTTGATTCATCGCTGCTTGGAATGGATTTGGCTATTGTACTGGATAGTTTACTAAGAATGGATTTACTTTTAATACTGGTTGAGGCTATGGCTTAGGTTATTATGGTGATTATTGAATGTGTTACTACAAGTCCTTTAAAAGTGTATTTAAGTACTTATCATCTTCATCTGACTCGCTTAATTACTTATTAGAGTCACTGGTCTAACTCAAAGATTGTTCTTCATCGCTTTCTAGTGGTGTATCATCTCTTGGTCCACTATATTAACTTTCATAGTCACTCTTGTTACTTTCATAAGGGCTATCATCCTTTGGGCCACTGTCATCACTGAAATCGTCTTTCATAATTACATTTTGAGGTTGTTGACGTTTCTTTGATAGATTTTCAATCTTGGTTATAAGTTCAGGTTCTTTCTTTTCTTCTTGTTGTTACTAATTCTAGTTTTGTTCTTGTTCTGTTTTGAATAGTCGTTGATATCCCGATTCAATTATAATGTTAAGATCAACATCTTTAAGTCTATTGTATATGTCTTGTATCTTGTCTTGATCATAACACTATATTTTTTCATCTAGTTTGGCTAATAGTTTGTCAACTACTTTATTATCTTCTAATCTCTTTTTGTGATCAATCCAGTTCTTTCCCATGTTAGTGTATGTCTCAAGCATGTCCTATCTGTATAATAACACTGATTCATTGAATCTTATAAGGTAAACATTGTTTAAAGTTGGACATCTAGATAAAGCTGTGTAGAACTGTCCTTTACCAAATATTTGACTACAATCAATAAAGATACCTTTGAATGTAAGTCCCTATGCCTTGTGTATTGTGCTTGCATAAGCTTCTACTGCTGCAAACTGGTTTCTTTGTAACTTGACATCATTTCCTTCATAAAGAATTTCATCTTGATGTCTACCTAAATACTAAATGTCTCCTGTCTTTTGATTCTTTATTTTTAAGAACTTATTGTTTGGTCCTACTTCTAGAAGGGTTGCTATCTAACCATTCGCCATGTGGAAGTGTAAATCAAAGTTTCTTGTTATCATGATCTTTCCATTAATGTGAAGTTATACTAATTACTGCAAGTTTACATGCTTGGACTGATTTAGGCTTTTAATCATTCTGATATCATCTTCATCAATGCTATCTTTATTAATTTTCTGAACGTTTTGCCCTTCTATTCTAAAATCTTATGAATCTATCATAACTCCTTGCTATCCTTTCTTTATTTGATTTACATAGTTATTATACTGTGGTACTTAGAACTTCTTACCTACTAGTACATGATATTCTGGATTTGTTAGAATTGCATTGACTAAAGGACTAGTCTCATCTACTTCTCTCTTACTAAGTAGTTCAATGTCATTAGGAAGATATCTTTTCTCTCTGATTCTGTGAAGCATTAATTTGAAGTCAACATCTTGTTTTTATCTGAAGTTTTCATTAAGAATGATCCATTCGAAGTTTTACTGGAAGATCTCTCCATAACACATGCAATTTTATAAAGTCTTTTCTGATTAAGCTGTACCTTCACATTGAGTTTGTAATAAGTCACCACATAGTATAATATGTTTACCTCCAAATAGTTTCTATCTTGGGAAGGTTTTTAGCTCTGATACTTTGCATGTAGCTTCTATCTTATTAAAACTGGATTCTGTTAGTAGAGATACTTCATCAATAATAAGGACTTAAATACTTGCAATAATTTTTTGTAGTTCTGATAATGGATCTATGTGTTTCATCTCCTTCATCTTTTCATGTATCTTCATTAACGAGTGAATTGTCTGTCCATTGATGTTTCCTGCTGCTATACCTGTTGATGCTGTAAGTGCTACGTTATATCCCATTACATAAGTTAAGAAAGCATGTAGAAGCTTAATCATGTGACTCTTACCATTACCAGCACCTCCTGTGATGAATACTAGGCATTGTTTATGTTATAAGAATATCTTATCATAGATAAATGATAGGCATCCTATTTGATCTCTGCTGAGTAGGTTATTTAAGATATTGTTTTGAATATACAATACAAGTACTGCTTCTGCTCTTGGATTGTAGTCAAAGGTCTTCTTGAAGTATTTTTCAGTTTCTGTTTTGTCAACATAGTCTTGTAAGAACTCTAATGATTGATAGTCTGTCTTTGACTTTGATTGTTTTGCATTTTATACAATTTCTTATAAATCAAAGATTTCATTTTCCATTTCTAAATCAACTGCACATTTCTATTTTGATACATTAGCTTTCTAGTCTCTGGTTAGTGAATTGTCTTTAAGTAAGTCTAGTAGCATCTGTTATAGTCTTAGTCTCGAAATCTTTGATACTTTCCATAGGTTGGTTAAAGACTCTTAGTCATAGTCTTCTCTCATGGGTAAAAGGTCATTAAGAAGTAGTTCTATGTACCAACTCTTCTATTTATTGTCTCTGTGAAATTTAGTAAATGTCCTATGAGCTATGTTCTCTAAATATATTTTGTAGAAGTATACCTCACCATCACTTGGGAAAAGCTTGTTAGTTGATAAGATATAAGGGTCTGCTCTCTTGAAATACCACACTCCTCTGAATTATTTTGTATTGCTCTCTGCTACTCTAGTTGCTGTCTTAGGTACTTTATTCTTACCTCTTATATATCCGTATTCTCTTAAGAAATCAAACAATGTTAGTCCATCATGAATTAAGGGTCTGTTATAGTAGTATTGGAGTGGTCCATTCTAAAATATATCTTCAGTGTCTTTATCAAGCTCTGCTAATACTATATCTTTCTTAAGCATCCTTAATTTGTTTCCTGGTAGTGCTACGTGGAAGTGTATGCCAGCAGGCTCTCTTATAACCATAGGTAGTCTAAGTAATATCCAATAAGCTTCACATATGCTAACTACTCCTAATTTCAAGTGTTTAAGTACTTCTCTCTGAGCTGCGTTGTCATGTTAGTATACTAACTTTCCTAACATAGTTGGTTCTCTCTTTGAAACATATTTTATAATATATTAAACTGATTCTCTTTAAGTCATTCTCATTACACAACAGTTTGATTTCATAAATTTCAATAATAATGGATTGTAAGGTGCTATTCTTCTATCTTCTTCAGTTAGTCTTCTGTAGATAAAGTAATCATCTTCAACTTTATCATTCTAGCTCAGTTATTGTGGATATCCATATTTACACTTCTATTCTTAATCTTTTTAGAAACATCTTCCTTCTCTGCATTCATGTTTTTACAAATTTCTTACTAAGTCAGCAAGTTCATCATCGTACTCAGGTATACAAGCTTATACTGAATATCCATCATCAAGTCTCTTTGCATCTTCTTAATCTAGCCAGATTAATACGTGTAAGTGTGGTGGTCCTCTTAATTGAAATTCATATCTTTCAAAGCTCATAACTACTTTTCCAAAGATTCCTGGGTTCTTATCACTACCATTGATCATTTACATGGCCAATCTACTTTTTAAGTAGAAGTTTGACACTGAAGCCATTGCATCATTCCAGAAACGTCCTTTGTGTTAAGCTTTGAGTCTTTATAAGTATTCATCATTTTCATTGTGTGTTAGTGTAATAAACAGGTGAGGGAATCTAAAGCCATATTTCTTGTATGCTTCTTCAAGCATTGCTAATAATTCTTGACCTTTTGCTGAGTAATATGCTGAAGTTCCTACTTGTTAGTGTGATAGTCTATGAGTCCAGTAATAAGCTCTTACTTCACCACAGTCTCTTTATGATAATACATCTTTAGCTGTAAGCGGTTCTTTATGTTGGTTTGGGTGGGCTGATTTCACACCTCTACTGAATGATATCATTTGTTCTTTTCTTTTTCTATCAAATAGCCAAAATACGAAGTCGTAGTGTTCTCTGAATTCAGCTCTACAACTTAATAGCTTCATCTTTGCATATTACGTTATAGTCATGCCTGTACTATAATAAGATGAGTTAAATCCTCCATGACCTGTAGGAAACAGTGTTGGAAACAGTTTTTCTTCTAAGAACTTGTCTGCATAGTATACTAAGTTCTTCTTTACTTCTTTCTAGTTGTCTTTGCTATCATCCTTAAACTTTTCTTGTATATCATTAAGAATGTCTTCATAGTTTTCTGCTTCAACGTATTCTTCAAATGCAGCTAGTCTTCTCAAGTCTTTTACATTATATAATTCATGTCCATGTTCTGAATTTTATGAAGGGACAACATACCACTCTCCTTAATCATCTTTGTTATCTTCTTTCTTTATATCATTTAAGTCCTTTACTTGAACGTAGAACTAGTCTTAATGGTATCCTCTTGCTATTCTAGACTTAAATTAGTCGCTTTCTATCAAATCTTTAAGTTTATCATTGGTTCCAAGTCTTTACCAAAGTTCATAAGTACAGACTCCTCTTTTATATAGATGGTTGATATCTTTAAGTAATTTTAACGCTTCATCTACTTTACCCTTCTATGCAGGTGTTATATGCTACATCCAGTTATTTTATAAGGCTATCTTATGCATTCCAACATCAGTGTTAAAAAGTTTGAAGTTTGTATCTCCTTTCATCATTTGATAACCTGATGTAGCTGTGTTCTAGATGAATGAATAGATATACCCTAGTCTTATCAAAGCCTATTCTGCTTTGCTTTTCAATTTCTTTAGCTGTTCTGGCTAAGGCATAGTATTCTCTGGGATAGTATTTTTAAGTTCATTTTTCCAACAGTAATAACATACTTTGTAAACAGTATTGCCTTGTTAATCTAATTTTTACTTGATTTTGTCTTCAAATTCATAGAAATTTTACTAGGTTCTCGTTCTTCCCATTATTGTTTCTAACTCTCTATAATAGTCTTCCTTTCTTAATGATATAAGCTAAGCTCTGCATCCACACTATGCACAAGGTATATCACTGATACTTTATTCAAGTCTACTGTTTAATCTACTTATTTACAGTTGATATTTTTAAAACTTTGGCAAGTAGTATAATATTGTCTGTTCTCCAATAGATTTGTAATGCTTTCTTATGTATTCTACATTTTTGAATTTCTTTAAAAGTATTCCATTTTATACATCTCTTTAAAGGGCTCCTATGCTTCTAATTTTGATGTCATTTGCGTCCATAACTTTACTTATTATACCTTTTTATGTTAGTAGTTACAAACAATGTTCATATTCTTATTTCTTCATATAGAAAAATTTCTAAACAAATTATCTCTCATTTGCTGATATCTCTAAATTCGAGCTTTATCTTACCCTCGTATAAAATATCATATGCCCTATGTTGTATTGAAACTGTAATCTTGTCATAAATGCCTAAGTCTCATCATTATCAATTTTTAACCTAGAATTAATTTAATTCAAGCAGTGTTTTTTATTTTTTATCGACCCTTTACATACAAACATAACATTTTCATTCTCGTTTAGTTCATACAGATTCATTGATGATGTACTAATATAATTCTTCGATTTATTTATATCCTTTACTCCTTATTCTACTATCTTAAACTTGTTTAACGTCTTCCCTCCAAACTTCTCCTTGGTAAATTGTTGAAATAATTCTTCGAATCTATCTTGCTGCATGATAATGTTGAGTTCTATACTGAATGAATACAATGCAAGGGCTTGTGAGAATTTCAATAAGTCTTGCTACTCTATTATATTTAAAAAGTCTGAGTTGATACTTTCTAAATCTATGCTGTCTTATTCTTGTACATTTGTGTCTATAATTTATTGATCTTGATTAGTTGATATATCAATCTGCATTGGTTGTTCTTGTTCTTGATACTGAGATGGCTCATTAGATGAGTCCGATTCATTGTCATGATGGCTAACACATGGTTAGATATTTGCAGCACTTGTATTTATCTTTTCTTATAATTGATCTTGGCTTGGTTTCTTTCTCATTTGTTTTTTATTATTTATTATTTTTATTATTATAATTTAATTTAATATTTCCTTTATTTATATTATTAATTTTATATTAAATTCAAATATTTATTTTAATAGAAGAAAAATTTTTTGGAGGAACAAAATATTTTATAATTAATATTTAAAATGTATTAAAAAAATATTTAAAATTTAAAAGAATTAAATAATTATCTATTAATTATTCTTATAATATTAAAACCCCTAAAAGATATAGTTTGAATATATATTCTATATTTTTATTTTTAATTTTGATTAATGTAAAAAAAAAAATTATTCATAATTTATATTTATTTTTAAAAAAGTATGTATATTGGTAATCATGTAATATGTGTTGAATCTATTAATAAAAAATAAAAATGTTAATATAAATGAGGAATTTATAAAAATAAATCCAAAAAAAAAATAATGATTTTATTTAATTTTTATACGAAACTTACTTTAAATAAATTATTTTATTCTGTTGATGTATTTTTCTTGTGCTTCACCAACAACTTATACATTATATTACTCTAATCTGTCGATGTAATGTCTCTTTGTTTCACCAACAACTTTTACATTATATTTCTCTAATCTGTCGATGTATCGTTCGTGTAGCTATCCAAAGACTTGTATATAATATTATCCTGATCTGTCTATGTAATGTTATAGTCCTTCTTCAAAACTTATACATAAATATAAAATATAATATTAGTATTAAAAAAATTATTTTTTAGTAATAAAATTAATTAATAAATGGATGATATAATAATATATATAGTTTTATAATTTTGGCAGCATTTACCGTCCTGTAAATATATTAGGTAGAAATAAATATATATTTTAAAATATATAAAATATTGGAAATTTTATATTGGATAATATTATTAATTTTATATGTGTAAGCACATCAACAGCTTTAATATTATATTTGGTTGAACTGTTCATGTGTTGTTGGTGAAGCAAACCAATAACTTTTATATTATTTTACTCACATTATAAAATGCAAATAAAAAATTGGGCAGCATTTACCCTCCTGTAAACTCATTAGCCATAGTACTAAATACTATGTTTCCAGAAAGCACGGCGCGGACGTTGAGTTTTTGCTTTCCTGCCTTCATTTTCCCCGAGACTTTTTTTAACCCATTGCTGAGTAATAGTTTTAACCCATTGCTGAGTAATAGTTTTAACCCATTGATGAGTAATAGTTTTAACCCATTGCTGAGTAATAGTTTTTAACCTATTGCTGAGTAATAGTTTTAACCCATTGCTGAGTAATAGTTTTAACCCATTGCTGAGTAATAGTTTTTAACCCATTGATGAGTAATAGTTTTTAACCCATTGCTGAGTAATAGTGGTAACCCATTGCTGAGTAATAGTTTTTAACCCATTGCTGAGTAATAGTTTTTAACCCATTTCTGAGTAATAGTGGTAACCCATTGCTGAGTAATAGTTTTTAACCCATTGATGAGTAATAGTTTTTAACCCATTGCTGATTAATAGTGGTAACCCATTGCTGAGTAATAGTTTTAACCCATTGATGAGTAATAGTTTTAACCCATTGATGAGTAATAGTTTTAACCCATTGCTGAGTAATAGTTTTAACCCATTGATGAGTAATAGTTTTAACCCATTGCTGAGTAATAGTTTTTAACCTATTGCTGAGTAATAGTTTTAACCCATTGCTGAGTAATAGTTTTAACCCATTGCTGAGTAATAGTTTTTAACCCATTGATGAGTAATAGTTTTTAACCCATTGCTGAGTAATAGTGGTAACCCATTGCTGAGTAATAGTTTTTAACCCATTGCTGAGTAATAGTTTTTAACCCATTTCTGAGTAATAGTGGTAACCCATTGCTGAGTAATAGTTTTTAACCCATTGATGAGTAATAGTTTTTAACCCATTGCTGATTAATAGTGGGTAACCTCATTGTCTGAGTAATAGTTTTAACGGCCATTGATGAGTAATAGTTTTAACCCCATTTATGAGTAATAGTTTTAAACCCATTGCTGGAGTAATAGTTTTTAACCCATTGATGAGTAATAGTTTTTAACCCATTGCTGATTAATAGTGGTAACCCATTGCTGAGTAATAGTTTTAACCCATTGATGAGTAATAGTTTTAACCCATTGATGAGTAATAGTTTTAACCCATTGCTGAGTAATAGTTTTAACCCATTGCTGAGTAATAGTTTTTAACCTATTGCTGAGTAATAGTTTTAACCCATTGCTGAGTAATAGTTTTAACCCATTGCTGAGTAATAGTTTTTAACCCATTGATGAGTAATAGTTTTTAACCCATTGCTGAGTAATAGTGGTAACCCATTGCTGAGTAATAGTTTTTAACCCATTGCTGAGTAATAGTTTTTAACCCATTTCTGAGTAATAGTGGTAACCCATTGCTGAGTAATAGTTTTTAACCCATTGATGAGTAATAGTTTTTAACCCATTGCTGATTAATAGTGGTAACCCATTGCTGAGTAATAGTTTTAACCCATTGATGAGTAATAGTTTTAACCCATTGATGAGTAATAGTTTTAACCCATTGCTGAGTAATAGTTTTAACCCATTGCTGAGTAATAGTTTTTAACCTATTGCTGAGTAATAGTTTTAACCCATTGCTGAGTAATAGTTTTAACCCATTGCTGAGTAATAGTTTTTAACCCATTGATGAGTAATAGTTTTTAACCCATTGCTGAGTAATAGTTTTAACCCATTGCTGAGTAATAGTTTTAACCCATTGATGAGTAATAGTTTTAACCCATTGCTGAGTAATAGTTTTTAACCTATTGCTGAGTAATAGTTTTAACCCATTGCTGAGTAATAGTTTTAACCCATTGCTGAGTAATAGTGGTAACCCATTGCTGAGTAATAGTTTTTAACCCATTGCTGAGTAATAGTTTTTAACCCATTTCTGAGTAATAGTGGTAACCCATTGCTGAGTAATAGTTTTTAACCCATTGATGAGTAATAGTTTTTAACCCATTGCTGATTAATAGTGGTAACCCATTGCTGAGTAATAGTTTTAACCCATTGATGAGTAATAGTTTTAACCCATTGATGAGTAATAGTTTTAACCCATTGCTGAGTAATAGTGGTAACCCATTGCTGAGTAATAGTTTTTAACCCATTGCTGAGTAATAGTTTTTAACCCATTTCTGAGTAATAGTGGTAACCCATTGCTGAGTAATAGTTTTTAACCCATTGATGAGTAATAGTTTTTAACCCATTGCTGATTAATAGTGGTAACCCATTGCTGAGTAATAGTTTTAACCCATTGCTGAGTAATAGTGTTAACCCCATTGATGAGTAATAGTTGGTAACCCCATTGCTGAGTAATAGTTTTTAACCCATTTCTGAGTAATAGTGGTAACCCATTGCTGAGTAATAGTTTTTAACCCATTGATGAGTAATAGTTTTTAACCCATTGCTGATTAATAGTGGTAACCCATTGCTGAGTAATAGTTTTAACCCATTGATGAGTAATAGTTTTAACCCATTGATGAGTAATAGTTTTAACCCATTGCTGAGTAATAGTGGTAACCCATTGCTGAGTAATAGTTTTTAACCCATTGCTGAGTAATAGTTTTTAACCCATTTCTGAGTAATAGTGGTAACCCATTGCTGAG
>ARYC01019203.1:0-34705 GCA_000711775.1 Oxytricha trifallax | reverse complement strand
TCCTCTTCAATGCAGAGTACTCACCCTGGCTTAACCCTATCGAGCAGTTGTTCTCCTACATCAAGAGGCACCTCCGCTAGGAGCAAGCAGACAGCAAGTAAGTATTTTGGGCCTAACTTTTCATAAGATCCACCTGGTGAAGCGGCTTTCGCAGATTCTGAAGGCAATGACCAAGACAGACGTCAACAAGCTCTGGGCTTTCAGTGTGAAGCAGTGGTGCAGCAGCATCAAGCATGGATTTGTGTGAGATTGATATGAAAGACGATGAGTTGGAGTGCAGGGACTATAGAAGCAACCAAATTAACCATAAACTGCAGTTGAATCGTCAAATTTATTGATTAAAAGCCCCCTTATTACATATCACACTTTTAAGTTTTAATTTTAACTAATCAAACAAAATCCAAAAACCTCTCTCATTTTCGCTCATTCAAATCATGATTTTGGCTCCTCGTCCAATAAAACGACCAAATTTGGTGCTTAAACAGTCGAGCAGGACTTGAAAGTTGCTGAGCTGGGGGTTTTAAAACATGGAGAATACGATCGGGTCCCAAATTAGACAAATCACTGATCAAGCAACGAGATATTGACCATTTATGATGATTCCACTCTCAATCATGAGAATTTGATCATAGATACCTATGATTGCCAATCATTTTGGAAGTTGGACAGTAAAATTGACTATTGGTAACTAAACTAGTAAATCAGTTGAAAAATTCGAAGATCCTGCTTTAAAATCAGTGATTCTTGTTGAAATTTGATCAAATTGACAATATGCAGCTATAAGTGTTAAAATACAAACGAAATGTAAAGTTGGTTAAAATTAATTATTAATAAATATATTTTGATTAATTTACACAATTTCCTATTTTTATCTATTTTAGCAATATTAAAATAACCTCAGCTTTAAAGTCTTTCAATCTCTTTAATTATTATATTTCAATAAATTATTTATAAAATATTCAAATATTCATCTTAATTATTTACTTGTCTATTTGATCTAATTCAAATTTCCAAAAGTAATCTAAAAGATCAAAGCTAATTTCCATACAGATAGATAGATAGATAGATAGATAGATAGAAAAGAGCTAAAAGGCGAGAATTAATAAAATAGAGATGCAGATTTAATAGAGATCTCTACTATGTATTAATCAGTCTTATTTATTTTGTGATTTAAATATATTTAATAGCTCAATATTAGTTTGTTTGAATATTAGTGCCATATATGTACCGAGTCTACAGAATACACTGGGTTTGACTTAAGTGTCCCGACAACAGTCAACCGGTTCACAAAAAAATCTTGAAACCAAGAATGGAGTATCACGTTGCAATTAGATCACAGTTTGATTCAGTCACCAATATGCATCTAGTAGGATTGTTTGTTAATGGCTTTGATGATCTAAAAACTTCTCTTATCCAATCAACACAAAGTAGCCAATAATTCCATCATTGTTAGTGATTGATTCTATCGTGTCCCTAGTTGTAGAAAGACTTGGAGCTTCGGTTTTGGTTCAGAATAGTTCGGGTGGCGTAGTCACGACTTGTTCCTGGGGTCTATGTCCCTTGTCTCTCTACTACATCAGCTTCTGCACTTGTTGTTGCTCCACGCTTAACGCTCACAAAATAAATAAGACTTAATTTCCATATATAACTTAGAATTTAAATATTTTAATCTTGAGAGCAATGGACCATCTTGGTTAATCTTTACTTAACTAGAAACAGGGAGGATGAGCACTGTCCCCATTAATCAATAACTATGCAAGCGCAGATGTTGACATAAGAGACAATACTGAAATTTAAACAGCTACTGACATAATTTCTGGAGATTGCGAGCCTTATTTGAAAATTAGCTCTCGCACCAACAACTCACTGATAATTATTATCAATTGCAAACTATGTTATGCACTATCATGAAAATAGAAATGTGATGAAATCTAAACATCATATTTAAATCAAAATCAACAAGTTAAGTATTCTTTAATTGATGCAAATCAGGCATAAGATAACTTTTTGTTGCAGAATGATTCTCTATACCAGAATGATGAATTTTACAGACATTTCGCTTAGCCTACATCATATGCAAAAGTGTCGCTAAAAACTAATTTTGGAAAATGTTCCAAGAGATGTAGAAGCGATGACAAGTTTGAGATTAATAAATATGATAAAGAATTTTTTGTGGAATATATCATGAAATTCACACCAACCTAAACTCTAATTGAATTGTTTTATTATCAATAATAATATTTTTTTAATGAGGATGGTCAAAATCATATTTCGGAGACTTTATAGAGGTTTAACGGCAAATATGTCCGTTATTGCTAACTAAGCAGCAATTGGGTTTGCATTGAAGAAGTCTAATTTCAAGAACTTAGATTAAGATAAATTTCATGATGTTATACTTAAGAGAACTAATTACTCTGCTCAAGGGAAAGCAGTCAATCAAGAATACATTACTTTAACAGCAGAAAGATTTTCAGTATCAACAATAAGTCTATGAAATTAAAAAATTGTTTAAAATAATCACATAACGAATTGTATTTATAAAATCATATTTGGTTATTAAAATGGAATTAAAGGATATAAAAGTTAATGTAACCACACTATGAAAAAATTAACTAAAGTAAGTAAACTTCATTCTATTAATTCAAACAAAAATACTATTTAGACACTTTTAATCCATCAGATTCAAATAAATTTTTATAATTTCTTATAATATTAAATTGTGCTATGCTATCTGCACTCTAACTAATTCCCAATAATATAATAAACACTTAAATTTTACTCAAACTAATCTAATAATTATTGAATTCATCACATGACTGTATGAAACAAAAATAAATTTAGGAGAGAAATAATTTAAATATTATAATGCTTAACAAAATATTTAGTTTTATAACCTACTTGTATCATACAAAAATTTTTTATATATTCTTTTTTCATCACTTCAGTATAATTTACATTTACATTTATATATTCATAGCCAGTTTCTATATATTTGAACTTCTCATTTTTACTATTTGTTTTCTATTTTCTAAATAAAAGAATTTCAAGAACTAAAAAAGCAATATGAAAGCTCCTACAGAAGATGCTGAAAATAGACGAGGATATTCAAATACCCATGAAGAATAGAAGAGGCTCACAACTAATTAAAACAAAAATTTATGGTAATCAGGTAAATTTTGACATGGCTTGTGGATTCAAGGGTAGGAAATAAATAATTGTAAATTTATGAAAATGCTATTAAAAGCAAACAAACTATTTAGTGGGGTAAGAGCTTATCGCTTCACAAACATAAAGTTTTAATCCTATGACAATGTGGTCCTAGTAAGCTGCAGATTCTAATTCTGCTTGAGATGTAGACTACGACTTTGATAATTAAGATTAGAGTGAAAATGAGACACTATTGCTAATGCTTTAATTTATTCAAGATTTTTCGAACTAGTTAGATACACAAAATATTAAACTTTAATGGGAATTAAAAATAATTTTAAAAAATGACATAAATAACAACTCAACAATAAAGTATAGATATATGTGTAAAAAAACGAGTTAAATAAATTTTATTAGAAGTCAGATATGCAGATAAATTTAACAATTTCTAAAAGATAGAATTTGAAAAAATCAAGGTTTCAAACAAACGGTTATATCATAATGTTTTAGTTTTTCTTTAGGGTAGTTTTATGAAGTATGTGATAATTAATAATAAAAGCTAAATTAGTCAGCATTTAATTCATCTAAAAATTGAAAGACTTGTACAATCAGGCAGTCATGCACCTAGATTAGTACGCAACAGAAATTGTAATATCTACACAAAGTCTCAGAATTTAAGATAAATAATTTAAAGACTGCTGCTAGATAAACTTTTAATTCTTTCTCAGGATAAACTTAAACTTTGTTAAGTTCAATGAATTAAGTTGCGGCCATTTTTGATAAGTCAGTTAACATTGAAAAATAAATTAAGAAATATTGAGAAAATTGAAAAGATGCTAGTACAACATATATAGTTGAAATAGTCCTACAGGATTTAATTAAGTTAATAAATACATTTAGTATTCTTAATTTACGCAATGAGCATTAGTTAAATCATATTAAATTTAATTGGTCTACATTAAATTCAAAGTTATTTTATAAAAACTAATGACATAGTTGTATTCTTGTTTTACATATCATAAATAAACATAAAAAATATTGTAAGTAAATAAAAGTGAATAAGTTAATTAAGGTGAGATAAACTAAATCATGACAGTAAATCCATAACTTTGATAAAACAGTTATAATGATTTAATTAATCAGCAAATTATTTGTCATTAATTTATTTTATTCAAAATTAAGCATCTAAAGAATTCCAAAATTCAAGAGTAATATCTGTGCTGTAAACTTTATAATGTTATATTATATTGAAATATACAGAGAGTTGTAACAAGATTGACTTAAAAAAACATTAATTAATTGAATTAATTTTTAAATAAAAAATTTCCTACAAAATTATAGTAAAATTAAATATTAAACTTAATTATTTGATCTCCATATTCCTCTTTTTAATTAGAAAAAGGTTAAATTTATATAAAAAATTATTTTAAACATACTATCCATTTCAATTTTTGTTGCCAAGCCAAACAGGATTATGTAGTCATAATAAGATCTTTTATTTACAAAAAGCTCATCAACCTACCATACACAGATCAGCACCCTTTGATATATAAATGTATGATCGTACTACATTACGAGACTTTGATATGTATATTCAAAGATCCAATATCGATTAGCAAACTTCTCCTGCTTATCAATCTTTGCCTCAGTAATAGTACAACAGCAATTTAGATTTTTGACTCATTTCTTAGTTTAACTAATAAACTCTTTTGTAAACTTAGACAATGAAGGTCAAGAATCTAAAATTGCTTCTTAAAGATATTTGCATAAAACTTCTGCTTTTTTATCTTAGATCTCTCAAAACTTTAAGAAATACTCAGAACTATTTTTACTTGGTACTGATGAAGAGCTTCATCTTCAATTTGATTCTTTTTATATGGACAATCATGCTTCTAATACTCAAATTATAAGTTCTTATTCTGAACATAAAATAAGTCAAGTCTTCAAAACATCATTCTAATTTCCAATTTTACAGTAAAAAATAACATCAGCATTTGTTGCTTTCCTTTAAGACAATGAAGATCAATATAAATATATTATTTTCTTTTTATAAATTCAAAAGATGTACTATCTCAACCAAGTTCGAAAGCAATTAAGCAGATAATTCTTGACGTCTTAAACTAAAGGATTAGTAATGATGTTAAACAATTTAACTAACATGCATAAAATCATACCTCAACATCTATTCAAACTCCTTTCCATTTTTAGTTTGAATCCATAAAGAAAGATGATCATCTATAAAAAACATAAATATTCACAAAGAACAAGAAAAAAACCAAGTTGATTAATAAAACTTTGGAATTTTTAATATTAAACTCAATTTGATTGGCTATGATGAAATAGAAAAAAGGGATCAATTTAATTAGCATTTGATTGGAGCTAATCAGGAAGAGCAAGAACAGCAAACTAATTAAGAACAAGGGCTTTTCTCAATTAAAAAATGTATCTAATTCAACTGTTAAATAATAATTTGGAAATGCAATAAATAAGCTTAACACTTTAACAGTTTTTTTTCCACACTTTCAATTGAATTATCTATTTTATCAGTTATATGCAGATCAGAAAATAAATAATATTTTTTATTTATAAGTAGAGTTTTTTTAATTGTGTTTAATTTTAGAAAATACTTTTTCAAAACAATTAATACAATTATTAAAATTAAGTTTAATAATTAATATGTATTAATCTATTATATTAATAATCATTATTAATATCATGATAAAAAACTAAGGAGTCTATTAAATATACTATATTAAAACTTAATTTTAACTAATTATAGCAAAAGTAAAATGTATGATTTTGATGTGAATCAAAGTTACCATTTTTAATTTATAAATTTCTGAATAATTTATAGCATAATATTTTTAATAAATTAAGATATTTTTTGTTTATTATCACATGTATAATTAATGATCAAATTAACTTCTTAAAACAGAAGTTAATTATCAAGAAATTCTGATATATTTCATTTTCTGATAATAGAATACTGATTAATCAAGAATTTTTTAATTAGGACATTTAATCTTTTTAATTTATATACAAAAATTATGATAATCAGAATTTAATTAAATCCACTAACTTTTTAATTATTAACATTATATTAGATAATCAAAAATAAAATAATTTAATTTAACATAGAATTTGTAAAAAACAATAAAATTAATCATCAGTATATTTTAATTCAGACATTTCTTTATAAATGCAAGATTAGTAAATTTTTCTTACTTTTGCTCCACTTTACTATACCCACTTTTTTTACTATACTTATTATAATTATCAAATAATTGTAAACGCTTTATTAGATTAATTATAAATGAATTAAATAATAAAAATGATTATTTCTAAAGCTTGAATAAAAAAACAAACTTGATAAATGATACTCCTAAGATTCCCATCATGCCTTCTTATTTGTTCTTGGACAAATATAATATGGGGATTGTACAAATAACCACACAATTACTACTTCTGTTTGTTAATTAACATTTCTAGAATATTCAAGTATATCTTCGTAATTAATTTTGTTTATATATAAATGGTATGACCATAACTCTCTTTCCTTATACTAAAAAAAACTTAAATTATAGAGCCATCACTAACATAAATATTGATAATCAAAGGCATTTAAAAAGGAGATGAAATAAACCTGTATTTTGCCATAAAATAAAAGATTTTATATTTGTAAAAGACACTATAAATCATGCAAGCTCATACCCATAAATGCATTAGTTATGAAAGAATATCTATAAAAACAAAAAACTTCGGGCAAATACTAGTGAGATCAAATCATTAAAATCAGAATTTTAAACAACAATTTATCGCACGCAATAAAAAGAAAAGGGAAAATTATCACAGACAAAAGGCTCACCAATACTATTAAATTTGAGGAGATATAAATGATATACCAAAAAGGCAAGAGTTAGTTCAAGATTTTCATGAGAAAAAATGGCAAGCATAATGAAGTTGTAATAATGTATCCTAGCTTGAAGACTCATAAAGGACTAGCCTATTATACAATGTCAACATCGAATTTCTTGAACATGCCAATACATTCAGTTTAACAAAGAGATACTTTCATTTTTTGGTTATCAATAAGAAAAGACATTCAGAACAGCAATTCATCAAGAAGCATGAGTTCGAAGAGGTGAGTGAGGAGATGTGGCTGAAACTTACAAAGACTGGAAAAATTTACTGTAAGTGAGTTGGTTTTTTACATTTTGCACTGCTTTGAAGAGAATAATATAACAGCTAAAAAAGGAGAAGTAAAAGACATCGTATTTACCATAAAACTGAAAAGGTTTAGTTATCGCTCCAGTAAGAGAGCATTCTAGCTTTAGAAAGCCAGAAAAGTGCATATAGCTTCATATAGAAAATGTGGCTAGAAAATCGAAACTACAGTTAAAGCACAGTAACATTACTTAAGGATAGTTTGGACAATTTTTGTGACTTGTTTCAGGAAAATAATGAATGATAATAATTTATTTAAATAATTAAAGCCTTCTTCATCTATTATGGCCATTACTAATAATTTCGTACAAGTTTTTCATGATTATTTATTAACTCAAGATATTAGAGCAATTAATGATAAGCTTAATGAAAACTACAAGTTAATTGGTTTTGCATCAATGATATTTATTCAAGACACTTTGATTAAGTTAACTAAATAGATTTATTTTTAAAAAATGATAAAATTAGACCTAAAGAAGCTTTCTTTTGTCTATTAAGCAAGTTTAACTATTTTTGTGAAGTATTTAAATAACTGTTGTTTGTTCAATTTTCCATTTAATTCCAGCTTCTCACTTTGTTAGACAATACAAAGTCTTATGATAAATTCTAATCAAAGCTTTTATTAAATTCATGTTAATAGCTGAAGCCTCTCTTTTATAATTTAAATTCTGAATTAAGTCATTTTTGCTACACATTTTTAATTCTTGCTTTTTCAATTTACCTAATTACTAACCTAGTCTAATGAGATATAAAATTCCTTATTAAAAAGCGCTAATAGGCCGGAATCAATAAAATGAAGAAGAAAATTAAAAAGACATCAATATTTTAAATTGATCGCTCTTTTAAATTATTTGTATTTCCTATTCTAGTTAGTTTGGAGAGAAAAAAATATTAGAATTATTATTATACTTTAGTCTGCAGAATACGATTGATATTAGTTTATCGACAAAGTCGACTGGTTTACAAGAAAAGTTTGAAGTTAAAAATGGAATATTATTGTGTATTTAGATATAATTTGGTATAGTTCAGTAAAATTGTTTGATAATTTCTTTGATGATAAATAATTCTCTTTTTCAATGAATACAAAGCAACCAATAATACCATCTTTGTTAATGATTCTATCTCAACCCAAGTATATGAATGACTTGTGGCATTGGTTACAGAACAATTTTTTTCTGGTGGTGGTTTATTTACATCACTAATTTCAGGATTCAAAGTCCTTAGCCTTTCCAATTCATCAATAACTTCATCTGTTACTGCTCCACTCCAATATTCACACATTAAAATAGATTTTTACATTCTTAATTAAAATTAAATTCAGGATATTACTAAGATTAAAATTTTGCATTCCTACATTTTTCTTGATTAAGAGGCATGCATAATTACGATATTTTTGGAATAAAGGGAATTTGAATTATTGAATAAATAGATGTAATTAAAAATATGACAACTAACTTTGAAAATGTGTACCTGAAAAAAGTAGTTTCATCTTCTTCGTCCTCGTCATCTATGTAGTATATTTAATCTTTTTGCCACCCTTTTCCCTCTTTGAGTAAATTCGTGAACCACCTGTCCTTTGATACCTCCAGTCTTACTAGAGAGGACCACTTTAAAAATAAAATTTAGAGATATCATTTTTGTAACTTTTATTTTGTGTGCTCTGTCAGCTTATGCTTCTAATCATTTTCATTTTTGATTATTATTTATTTATTTTTAATTTGATTTCAGCTTATTTCAACTAAAAAATCATGAATGCTAAACCAGTTGTTTAAAATTTATTTTTTTCATAATCATTTCTAATTGAGTTGTTTTCACTTAATCTGATATGTTAAAATTATAAAGATAATGCTAATTGATATATTTGATTTGTTTAATTATATAAAACATTTTTAGCTTTATAGAAATATTTAGCCTTTCTTTGAATTTTAATGGGTAATTTCATTAGAGCAAGATCAAAGTCTATCAGTCTTTTAGTATTTTATATATCCAAAAATCAAATGCTTGTATGCCAAACCTTTCAATGAATTGAAGCTATTTTTGACTGTATTTCGGTGTAATTTATTTTTCTTTGAAGTTACTTAACTTGAATTTAGATACAAAACTTTCCAAATTTTTATAGCTAATTTATCATTTTAAGACTTGTCTTGGTATTAAGCATACTAAAGCGATTGTTTTTTAGGAAAGTACTAATTCTAAATCCATGCATTTTTATAAGAGAAATCTAATTAATGTTTTAGGTAATAGTAAATCTAGCTCTAATTTTGGATTCAGATTCACTTACAATATTTTCAAGAAATAACTTTGCAATATTCTTTTAACAGTAAAATATTAATATATCATTATAAATTTACTGCTAATAATCCTGTCTCTATAAATATTCATCTAAATATCTAATTCTAAATTCCTTTAATCTTATTTATAATTACTTTTTTCTGTAAAATGTTGACTTTAACTTTATCTTTAATTTCCTCCATTTTTATTTGGCTATGTAATATAATTGTTTTATATTTAATTAATTTATCAGTTTTTATTCCTCATAATCCCATTTAATTTTACTCTATATTTTGAATAGTTATACAGTGTTTCAATAATTACTATAAAGTTTAGGGCTAAATTTATTGTAATTGATAAATTGAAAACTAGGATATTCATAAAATGTTGGTCATTAAGACTGATCAGTATTTTTTGTTAATTATAATTATTGTTATATTCACTCATTAATAAGCTAAAGCCCATTATAACTTTAAAATTTAAATGTATTTTAGATTAATATAATTTTATTTGATGATTTTATACCAATTATTTATTCTTATTCTTTAGAATGTTAAATATATATGCATTTGGTGCCAATCTTATGATTTAATTATTGATTCTAATAGTAATTGACTTTCCTTGTATCTGTAAATTTATTATTTTTAATTTTATTAAAAGCCACAGATTAAGGGTAAAAGATAAGTAAAACACCTGAGTATTATAGATAGGTTTAATGTAGTTGTTGTTTTTACATATATATATTGCTAAATAAACAATGGCACATTAAATATATATGCAGATTTAATTTATATTATTTTTAAATAATAAATACTAAAATATTAATTAATGATCTACAATTTAAATTATTACCACATCTTTAAAGAAAGAATTACAATTGATTGTAAATATAATTATAGTTTAAGCAGCTGGAAGCTTCATAACATCCAAAGTCAAATAATTTACTAAATAACTTTCCATCAATTTTAAACAAATAAATTCATAGTTAACTATTATTTTGTTCTTATGATGCTATGTTTATGTGTTTCCTAATTACTTAATGCTACCAATATCTATAATTATAAATTATATTTAAATTAAATTAATTGAGTAATTATAGAATGAATATAATTAATAGTCTTAATTAATGGTATGCACTGAATTTTGGTGAGTTCTTCAATATAAGTGGGAATGCAATCTCAATCAATTTATTACTATGCCAAGCATTATTTTTTCATTAATATTTTAATAATAATAATTATATTAATAATAATAATGTGATCACATTGAGGTCTCTGGGGACCCCCAATCTAAAATATATGATAATATATAAGGAACAAGTCCTTTTCAATTAACGGTGTCTTCAATTCAACACTCTGAACTACTGCCATACACTCACTTTCTCTTCTTCTTCTTGATGATTTTGTTTCTCTTTATCAAACTGTTCTTGATTAACTTCAATTTATTTAGCGACAAAGTATTGTGAAGGGTTAGAATCTCCGCAGAAAAGGATAGATTCTGCATCGAGAATTTGAGTGACTTAACTTATTTAATATGTAGCACATGTCTGTGTGAGGAGAAAGCATTTCTAGTAATACAAATTTTCTTTTATTGGTATTTTAAGTTTCGAATTTTGGAAACATCAGATTGAATATTAAATCCTGAATATTTATTATTAATTTCAGGAATAAACATTAATATGATTTCTTCTTTATTCTAAATCTCATTTTCCGATGTAAATCTAATCGGGTAGTCGACTTTTTTGCAATTTCTGTTGTCTATAGACTAGTCTATATGATCAGTTTGGCAGGTTTATAAGCATTCCTATTTAATATATAATTTCTTCTTTTTTGTCATTGATGAGTTAGTTTATTCTGTGACTAAAGAAATTTTTATTAGAATAGAGAGACTGAGTCTCTTATGTAATTAGGTAAAGAGATATTTTATTCTGTTGAAAAGTTGCCATTTATTTGGTCAAATTTATATTTGGGTTGCAGTCTCTCGTTTCCATATTTAGTATCGGAAATACGTCATCCCTCATTTCTTTATGTTTTCCCTATATACAAGTAATTTCAGGAGAAAACAATTTAATGGAGTTTTGTTGGTCGGGTCTCAGGGTTTTCAAGTAAAAATCTATCTATTTTGTTGAAGATGTAAAGATTTTGAAATCTAACTTAAACAGATCTTAAGGGACTAGAAGTTTGTTTGTGGGTTAAAGAAAACCATAGTAAGTATTAGCTTATGACTAAGGAATTATAGATTTCTAAAAAAGAGACTGTGTTTGGACCTATGATTGCTATGACTTCTATATTAGTAATTAAATAAAAGATTTGAGGCTAGTTTGTGGTAGACTGAATTCTTCTATATATAACTAGGAGAATATATTTTAAGTCTTATTTTATTAGAATAGTAGTGATTATTTGTATTAATATCAAGGTGGAAGAGAAGTAGGTGTCTCCTATTGCTGTTATTATTGTTATTAGATGATTAATTTTCTATGTATATTTTATTCAAATTGTTAGAGAAATTTGTCATCCAACTAGGTTTCATCAAGTGACCTAGCTAATAGACTAGCTTAATAGATGTTAGTTTTGATTATAGGAGTCCTTTTTTGCACAGTATTGGATTTTTTTCTATTATAAAGGGTGAAGATCTTCCAGTAGTGACTCTATTTAGTTGTTTAAATGGTCATCCCCCTTAATAGCGGGTAGATGGAGCTCTTAATTGTAGGTTGAACGACTGGCGACTCGGAAAGTGTGTCATTTTTGACTTATCGTCACAATTCCTATAAGTCAACCTATAAACCTTTTAAGTTAATAATAAATATTTTAACAACTCTTTCCACTTGTTTAAGTCAAAGGCTTTTCGTTTTAAAACACTGATTTTTTTAATTTTTAACATCAATGATAATCAATTTTTTCATTTGAATATTTTTTATTTTATTCAAATAATCCTGATTATTAAGTTAAGTGACCTTAGTAAATTTTAGCTAAGAAAATTTCAGAATTAACTTAAATATGCATTGACTACAAATGGTCAGGGTAATTTATTTTGTTTTATTATTGTAGGAATACATTTGATTTGGGAAAATAAATTAATAATAAATTAATAAATAATTAAAATATTGGCAGTTAACTTTCTGGAAACCCTGACAATATGGTACTTGTTCGATAGAGAATTCAAAATTAGCTGGACTTTACTATTGGCGGTATGCTTCTATCGCATCTTAGGAGCGAGATAAATCATTTTTAATTTTGGGTGATTTGTTTAGTTGATTTAATGCCAAAATTAAATTTGAGTTAACTCTCTTCAGTAATGCGATAGAGGCATACCGCCAATAGTAAAGTCCAGCTAATTTTGAATTCTCTATCGAACAAGTACCATATTGTCAGGGTTTCCTGAAAGTTAACTGCCAATATTTTAATTATTTATTAATTTATTATTAATTTATTTTCCCAAATCAAATGTATTCCTACAATAATGATACTTTCAATTATAGCAATTCTATAAAATTAGAGAAGTTTTGTAGTTGGAAAAATATCTGATAGTTGGTTAAAGTTTTATGGTGATTAAACACTTACTGATCTTGATATGTTATTTCTTTGAAATTATTGGGGCAATATTCATATGCATTCTTACAATAAATTTAAGGATAAAAAAATATACTGAAATATCTCATAAATTCAATTCTTTGACGAATTAAAATATAATTATTAAAATAAAAACTATAAACAATTCTAGCATTCCATTATGTTTGGAATATAACTCACTTAAGTTTCTCTTTCTTTAAAGACGATAGCTTTATAATTTTATATAATGAACTTGTTGTCTTATTATTACGTAATAAAAGTGTTGTTCTTTTCTTGGAAAAAACCTTATTCATTTTTAAAAAAAATTAATTTTTTCACTTTTAGGAAAATAATATCTTTCTTTTTTTTAGGAATTTTTTTATGGGCAAATTTTTAAGATGGACAGTTATTTTTAATTAAACTATAAGTCTTTTTGTTAAAATTTTTGGATTGCTATAGTTATGATTACAAATTTCATTTTCTAATTTTATCTTAATTAATTTTGCGGAATTAATTCTTACGACTAATTTGACTTAATTATAATCGATCTTACCTTTTAGGGCGTCAAAATAAAATTTTATTTAACTTCTTATTGTGTTTTACAAGCTTACTTTTTCTTAAAGACATTTTTTAGAATTTAATATTTCTCACTTAATTTCTAGTTTTAAGGTCCCCAGTTTATTTTAACAATTTTCCCTTCCTCTCTTCCATTAGATGGTTCTCTTTATTTCATATTATAAGATTGATAATCACCTAAATGGTGAGCTTCTTGTTATATATCTTAAGGATGAAATAAGTAAAAGAGAAATGATAATTTCAAATGTATATAAATTTAAAATATAATAAGCTTAAATAATAAGTAATAGTTATCTAGAAGCACCCTTCCGTTCTGGAACCATACCTATTTTTAGTGAAATTTAGTTGTTACCATTAGAATTGTATTAAGAAATAAATATCAGTGGGATTACTCAGTGGAGTATGATTACTACGAAAGAGAGATGACCATGGTCGAGGCTAGACGTTTACCTCTTCCTCTTACTGAAAATTTCAGACACAAAACTTGATCTGAAATGCCAGAGCAATCATTGAAATTTCTCTGGTGTCTTGAGTTATTCTATTTAGGAGTGCTTCTGTAGATAAGGAGATTTCTTTTAATGGTGCAAGTATTTTGGAAAGTTACGGCAAAATCAAGACAGTTTAAGAAAAAATTGCTATTAATAAGGTACAATTAGTCCTAAAGTACTAGTGAAAAGACTACCTGCAACTAAAATTTATGCTAGTTTAGCTTTAAAGTTCTTATCATGATTAATGTAAGAAATGACTGATTAAAACTTTAAACTACTCAGCTTATTTTAACTTATTCCCTTTAATTGCAATAAATTACCATTTTAGCAGCATATATTTTATTAATCATTATATACTAATGATTTTACTCATTTATTTGAATTCTATGAATGTCATGCCAATCTTTTTCTATAATTGGCATTTTATATTTCTATCTCTAAATATCAACATTCACAAAGTTAATGTTTTAATGAAAAATAAACATATTTATTCAAAAGCGATGCAATATTAGAAATTATTTATCTTTATCTCTCAATTCTATTCATATCACATATATATCTCAATTTTTAATTCAACTATTTATTTTTCTTAAGTAAATGATATGATAATCAACTCATTTATTCCAAGAAAAAATGAATCTCAAAATCCTTAATAATAATATTATTTGAGAAATTCTTTAATTTGCTGATTAATCAATAGGTTATTTTCTAATTTTTAACTATATTTATTTAATGTTTTATCTAAAATTAATATACCTCTTGTAATTTTGTAAATATTGTATTAAAATCAATTAATTAAATATAGAAAAGTGTAATTTAGGTAAAACTTTATACAGTAAAGACATATCTAATAATGCTCTTCGCTCTTTAACTATATTTATCAATACATTTTTTATTTTGTTTTATGGCAAAAGTGTTACTTATTTTATTTTGTAACTCAACCTGTGCAAATTCTCTGTTTAAGATTAATCATATTGAAAATTATTTTAATCTAAATGTTACAATTATAAAATATGAAAAGTAAAAAAGAGCAACATAAAATATCGACAGTTATTAATATAATGATACCACATATATTCACAATGTTTTGAAATATAATTTCTTTATTATTTTGAGACATAAATTATTCAAATATTTTTTCAATAAATTTCTACTTTTATATCTTTTCTTTAGATATTATATATTTTAGAATCGATCTGTTTTTACAAATTATTATTTAACAATTTAACTAAAAGTATACATTTAGATTTTTTATTATTTTTATTAAATCATAATCCAAATCAGTTATAATCTATTGTAAATGACTTTTATTGATATTTTTTTTCTATAGATGCTCATAAAAAAGCAATTTATTTAATCAAATCTGCTTTATTTAAATATCTGACGTATTTTATTTTTAATCCATTCTATTTCTAATTATAGTATATTATTTCTAAATTTTAAGCATATTTTATAATAATTATATATATACATCTTGATAATCCTTAAATTACTTTATCCACACAAACAAAATATTCGAATTCTATAATAATGTTATAATTTTTATATTTATATTTATTTTACCATTCTTAATGAATCATTTTGGCTTCCACTATTAATTATGTTTTATTCATAATTTCTATTTAAAATTGTTCCAAAATTTTATAGATATAAATTTTATTGATAATAATTGAATTGTTATGTTGCATGTTTTTAAAAAGAAATTAATCGTTTTTAAGTTAAAAATTTAGAGGATCTTTAAATTCCATTAACTATCATTTTGATATAGAAAATTTATTTTTTAAAATTTTATACGGAGATAGATTCTAAATAGAATATTTGTCCTTCAAAACTCTTTATAGCTATTTTATTTTTTATATAATATTCGATTTTAGTCGATTAGATTTTACCATTATTTACATCCATCTATCTTAACCTTTAGTATAAATATCTCTGTGTGATGGCATGATTTCGTAGTAAATCTTAATGATAAGCAATGATGGCTTTTGTTCGTTGATTATTCTTACTTAAATGCATTATGAAAACTTGTTAAAAATTAAAATTTTAATTAATTTAACAATTGATTTTTAAACTAAGGATCACTGTAATTTTTTCTTGTCATTTATAAATATAAATAATATAAATTTATTACTAATAATTTATCAAGCTCTTTTGATTTTCTTTATATTTTTGATATCTATCAATTAAAACTTTTGGATTTTATTTGTTTTTAATATTAATAATTCGAAATGAATATTCTTTTCCTTCTTGGTTACTACCATTTATCAATCTATCTATTTGCTAGTTTTTATTCTGAAGATTTGTATACAAAAAAACATAACTTCTTAATTAAATTTGAAATGTAAATTTTAAAATCTTTGAATGCCTTTAATATTATGATTCATGATTATATAATGATATATTAATTATGCAATTGAGAATATTATTGCAGTATTTAAAAGATGTATTTGCTTTTACAAATATATTGGTAATAGTTGAAAGAACAACTTAAAAAAGGGGCAGACATAAAATATAAAGAAGATATAGAAACTAACAACATACCTATAAGAAAATTTAAATCAGTCGATATCTAAACACTAAGTATTATAGTTTAATATCATATATATTTATTCAATCATAAAATAAAGCAAACATCGCACATGTTAACAAAGATTCATACAATAATCTTTTATTTCTTGAATTTAAATTGAAATATTATGCTTTATCATAAAAATTGTAGATACCTTAGCATTATCAATCAATCAAAACCCCAAAACCCTTAGTGAGGTTTATAAGTGCTTTGATTTGTAGGGTATAGTTGGGGTCTTATTGGGGTTAGTAGAGAAAACGCAGGTTTTTTGTGAATTTAATGAATATTTAATGATTAATAGTTTACTTAATTCAAACAAATTTTATCTGCTTATCTTTGTGGTACCTCTTGAATCTCGCTCTCTGGAGTGGCTCATGTATGTCTTCTAAAGATTATCTTGGATAAGCTGGAGCTCTAACGATTATCATCTCTACAAGCCTTTTAATTTCATTGCAGACATCTTCTTGTTATATATGTTTAGAAGCCAATCTTATTGATTATTTTTCGTGCTTTGTTCCAAAGTAAGACATACTTTCCATATCGCACTCTAAGATTATGGCAGCAACTGCCCAAACATCCCATTAAACAGAGCCATTAGTCCACTTCTCCCTGATTGGAAAGTATCCTGGTGTGCCAAGCACCTTAGCCAAAGTTACTATTTCTTATCTTATTGCTCTATTGAAATCAATGATTACAATTTCTAATGGACAGAGATTTAACATAACATTTTCAGGCTTCAAATCTCTCTGTACATACCCAAGTTCATGAAGCTCTTAAACACCCTTAATCATTTCTGACAGTATCTCATTTAAATCATCTGGGTATCTATTATGATAGAGATACTCTCTCAAAGTCATTTCAAACTTTTTCAGTCTTAATGCAACAAAGCCATGCCTAAGAATAACTCCATCAAGTCTAAGTTAGTTCTTAAACTATTTTTTCTAAGCCTCCCTCAGTATTATGTATTCGTTTGCAAATTCATTTTGATACTGCTCGTTTTTAATGAGATATTTAAAAGGATATACTTTGTAAGCATACTCATCAATCACTATAAGCTTAGGCTTGTTTGGCAGGTCAAAATGCAAGTAATTTTCAATACAGCTTTCAATATTAATTGCATTCAATGCAGGTATATACATAGCTCTTTCTTAAAGATATGCTATAAGAGTACCATTTGCTGGCTGATTCCTTGATTCAAAACGCTTCTGCCTCTTGAGCCTTTCCTCTTGTTGTCTTTAAGACTCAAGAGAGTTATTTTTTCTTTTAGCAGGTACAAGCTTTTAAGTTTCCTCATCTTTAATCAGGAATTCGCTTAAATGATGCTTCTGCATATGCCTCTTTACTTTGGCTGAGTGAGTATAAGACTTCATGCATGTTGTGCACTAATATCTACCATCTATTTTATCATGCTTAAAGTAGATATTAGCTCTACCAGAGTGTACCTCTTTGATGTGCCTCTACAAGCTAGACTCAGTTGAGAAGAAATTTTAGCAGTCTTCACATTAAAATGTTTTAAATTTTTCAATTTGTTGCTGTTCTTTATCTTCCTCAACTAATTCAACTTATGTTTAAACTCCTATCTCTGCACTCTACTTCTTGTTTTAAACTTAAATTTTAAAGACCTCATCTTCAAACTCTAGAGCTCTTAGCTCAACCTCCTTCTCAATATAAATTACTTCTGGTTTCTTGGAGGAGCCAAAGTTTATCTATTATTATCCACTGCTAAGAGAAACTGCTTTTCGATTTAAGTTAGCGCCATGTTTAAATTCAAATTTAAATTTCTATTATTAAGCTCTAATAACCTTTCTGGTTATAGTCACTCTGTATAGGAGTTGATACGTCAACAATTATGGTTGAATTTAAGGTGTTAGATATCATATTTATGCTTAGTTTATAAATATAATTTTTCTAATTTCATACTTAATAATTTCGATTTTGGTACCAACCAAGTATAAAATCGGGTTGGTACTGGTACCTATTAGGTTTTGAACCATTTTGGAACTTTTCCATTAAATCATCATTTGTTTAAAAGAAGGTACTAATTAAGTTTTGGTACTATTAAATTGGTACCAATTAAATTTAAACGAATTTAGTACTAATTTAATGGAACTAAATTGATAAAAATGGAGCTCCATCTCTGAAGTTTGTTACAGCTTCTGCCAGCTTTCTCCACGTATCTTACCAGGTTGACCTCCTGTAAGATGCCCATATTTAATACTTAGATTTTTACAGTAGGATCCAGAACTCTATATATTAAAATTTGAATTTCAATAATTAGAGAAGGAACAAGTATGGAATCTATAAGTACTGCAATGAAGAGGGTTGAAGCTTAAGAAATGATCTCAAGATTTAGAAGCAAGGAAGATCTTATCGATACCTCACTTAGCATGGTATGCATGTGACATATACTTAATCATATACTATAGTGGGTTTATTCCTTCCAACGATGGAAGGTACCAAAATTTCATTCTTAAAAGCTATACTCTGCGATAAGAAGAAAGCCTTCAAAAACTGTGAAATAAAGTTGATAGATATACCAAACTACCCAGAGATTTCAGTTACTAATCTCTACGAGGATGCGATGAAAGATGAAAATTTGGTAGTTAATCTTCCTACCAAGAAACAACTCTCTAACAAGCTTCCAGAAAGGAGCTTCTTCTTTGGAGTTCTTGGCACTTTAAGAGAGAGTTATCTCCGAGAGATCATTGAAGAAGCTCACAAAAAACGCTTCTCTATTTCTCGTGAAGATTAAAAGAAGCAAGGCATACTAATAAGCGAGACCTGGCTCGCTGAGCTTAAGAAGCATCCATTCCTCTCTCGTAAGCTTTGATTCATAACTTTGTAGGGAAACCTGGAACTGGTATATTCCTAATGAAAGAGCATGCGAAGGTTCACAGAGAGAGAAAGTCATAGACTATTTATGAAGTGAGCAAGAGACTTTATAAAGATGTTTAAAGGCCAGATGAAATGAACATAGATGCAGGAGCTGGCACAAAGAGAAGAAATATGGGCTCAAGCAAGCCATAAGAAGAGGAGAAGAAAGAGAAGCCAAACCCCTTTATGGGTTAGTTTAATATGTGAACTTATTCATTCATTTAAGTCTAAGACTTATTTATAAACATTCATTCTTCCTTCTCTCGTACAAACTGTTGTCTTATCTATGCTTACTCTCTTGCAGCTACTCTGAATCAAGTCTACTGTATCTATAGGCAAGTCATGCATTAGGTGATATAGCAGCAGTTTCTTGTAGTGGGTCTTTATTTAACTCCAGTAGAATTCAATTCCAATAAATTAAGGGCTGTAAGGAACATTGTAAACAGGAGTAATGTTTAACTCTTCATAAGCTATCTTAGACTCCTTAGTCTTATGAACTGTGAGGTTGTCAACAAATAGGATGATCTCTTAATCGTTGTATTTATCTCTCAGCTTATGTAGGAACTCTATGTACTACTCTCGCTTAATAGAGCGAGGATGAATAACATAACTTTCTAACCAGAGTCTTCACTAATACCAGCTAAAATTGCATGGGTTACAACCTTTACTTTCTAATCGTAGACTTCTATATTATCATACTTCTTATACCAAGACTTATTAATAAAGGTTTTGAAGGTAAACACAGCTTCATCAGCGTGTATGAGCTTTATGTTATTGTCAATTGCCGTCTGCATTTAATCATATATATAGTTTAAATTATTACTATAGAATGGCACTGTAAAATCAATCACTCTCTTCACTCTGTTGACAGTCTTGAAAGTAATACCATTTTTTCTATAAATGTTGGCTATAGTTTTTGGAGAGATACGCATGTCAGGAAACTTGCGATGAAACATCACAGCTCGCTAGTCTAGTGGAAAGTGTGCCCAATACTTTAAAGTCTTCGAATCACAGAGGTAGTCAATATGGTGCTGTGAGAACTTTTATTTTCTTGCAGGATGCTTTCAAGTGCCTGAAGTATAATGCTAAACAGTCAACAAGCAATGATACCTAACTGTTGAGGCACTCTTGCACAAGAGCTTTGCTATAGCTGCATAATTCATTTCAGGTTTGACTTAGTCTATATTAATACTCGTGCCATACCTAAGCTTAAGCAGTAAATCTAAATATTTCTTATCATAAATAGACCCTAAATTTCGCTAATTTCTATTTCTCATTTTGCAAATTGGCCTAATTTCTCTACTGACCCCAATAAGACCCCAACTATACCCTACAAATCAAAGCACTTATAAACCTCACTAAGGGGTTTTGGGGTTTTGAATCCTAGTGATAATTATTCTTATATTTTTAGTTAAAATGTAAATTTGTTCTTTAAATGGCCTGTTAATTGTTGTTAGCCGATACTCTTTTAAATTGTTTCATAAAAACAGAGAACTGATATCAATTACTGACAACTTATAAATCTAAAAATTAAGTGATTGCTGTTAGTTTAGAGCAACTGAATATGTTATTTAAATATTCCTCTATTAGCAATTATTTCATATGATAAATTTATTATAGATGAGTCATAATTTGTCTGATACTTTAGCATTTCATTTTTAAAACAGTAGTTTAAACTTAAATTTAAAAACAGTATGCATAAATATGAATTGTTTACTGTTGTCAAAAGTTAATCCTCAATATCAGTTAAATTTTCTATTCATTTGTCAGACCTTAGAATTTAATAATAACTTCTCCACATAAATAATAGGTTATAGCATGAAAAATTTGAAAACAACATTTTCAGACATCACAGATTATTTGCGTATGGTAAATACATAACGAAGGAGAATCATTGAAAATATTGCAAAAATAATGAATAGCAAAATTCTTTAAGTATATAGAGAGATGTTATTAATAGTTGATGATAATATTTTTATAATTATTTATCTATATTTTTTTTTATTTTTTAATTTAATTATATACTATGGGACTAAGTATAATAAGTTATCTATTTTTACTATTCGCCCCACTTTTTATTAAAAAATATTTATTTAAAATCTATAAATAAATAAAATCAGAATGTATAATATAAATGAAATTAGATTTCTACAATTATTAATGTTGATTCGATTTGTTTATTATTTTATTAATCACAATTTTAAAATTATAGTATGACTAGTTTTATAATTTTGTTAACTTGAATAGAATACTATAAATAAATTTCTCATCTTAAAAAACTTATATAAAACAAGTTTAATAATTGTAGAAATTCAATTTCATTTATATTATACACTCTGATTTAATTTATCTACAAATTTCAATTAAATATATTGACATAAAAAGTGGGACAAATAGTAAAAATAAATAATATATTCTACTTAGTCCCAAAGTATATATAAGACAAATAAATTTAGTGATAAGAAGATTGTAATTAATAATAAAAACAATTCCTTAATTAATTAAAACTACTTCTTAAAATATTTTGGTTTTTGAGCAGTGTATAATCTAAAATACTCTCTGTCATTTACAATTTATATTTAAAAATTATAGAAATTTAAATATTTAACATCCTTTTTCTACACTTTACCTTATCTCATTCTGTTTTGGTAGTTTATATTCTTCTATTTTTGCCAATTAAAATTATGATTTCTTCGCTCTTTTATGAATTATTCAATAATGCAAAGTTTTTCTTCTTATTTTAATAAAAATAATGCTATAGTATTTCCTTTTAATTCTTGAAATTTTCTTTATTGACTGTATGAGAAATTTTTAATTGATAACGCAATCAAAACCCCAAAACCCTTTCAGTAGTTTGATTGAGTTTTTGATTGATAAAAGTAAACTATTAAGACATACTTTATTAGGGTTTTAATAGGGTTTATGTAGGGGTTTAATATTTAAATATTAGTATTTTAAGTGAGTATAACAAGCGAGTTTTTTAAAATATTTCACACAAACATACGCTTAGAGTCATGTGGCAGTTCTCTGAAGTTTATCTTTCTAAGTTGATGTTTGATTGTTTCTATTGTTTGTTAATTCTCTTAGCTTGGCTTGATAATAGTTGAGTATGCAAGTTCTCTGAAACCTCCATTTATTTTATTTTTATCGAGATATTGTTTGATTCTTTGCTTAGAATCTCTCTCACCCCTCCTGCTAAAGTAATCCGTTTCTTGGCATGTCGCTCTCTATTATTATTACTGCTAGAGCCCAGATATCCCATTAAGTGTCCCCATCTCTCCAATCCTCTCTCTCTGGAAAATATCCAGGAGTGCCGTATACATTTCCTTATGCAGAGGCTTGCACTTTTTAAGCTCTGTTGAAGTCTATAATATAAACTCTAAGAGGCTGAAAGTTCAACATGATATTCTCTGGCTTTAAGTCTCTATGAACATAACCTAGCTTGTGAAGCTCTTCAATCCCCTCAACTATCTGCTATACAATCTAGCCAATTTATCTCTGACATCTATTGTCAGATAAGAATTGTCTGTAAGTCATTTCAAGTAATGGAAGCCTGAAGGCTACATGATCTTTACCAAGTAAAATAGCATAAAGCTATATGATATGCCTGCACTCATTTAACTTTGCCTTTTAAAGAGCATAATACTCATTTGCAAATTCCATTTTGAACTTGTCATCAGCAAGGAAGTAATTGAATGGATATATCATGCAAGCATATTAGTCATCAGTAATGACTCTCTTCTCTATTTTATCTTCAAGAGTGAGATAGCTTTCTAGGCAAGATTCTAAGTCAATAATTTTTAATATGGGAATCTTCATTGCCTCTATTTTAACCATGATTTTATTGATCTCAGAGACTGGAAAGTTCTTGACTGCTTTCTTCATTTTAACTTACTTCTAGACTTCAACTCTAAGAGACTCCAT
The DNA here is from genome assembly GCA_000711775.1 of Oxytricha trifallax. NCBI lineage: Eukaryota > Ciliophora > Spirotrichea > Sporadotrichida > Oxytrichidae > Oxytricha > Oxytricha trifallax. The sequence continues at coordinate 11,084 of ARYC01019203.1, read as the reverse complement.
TGGGTTTCTTGATCTCCTCTTTTAGAGGAATCTATTCCTGTAGGTCCATCAAAACTTTAATTGTGCTTTTTCTTTAGGTGCACTTTGAGGTCTCTAGTATGAGAATATGGCTTCTCACAGAACTCACAGACATACTTCCCATCTTTCTTTTAATTCTTAAGATATAACCTTGGCATATCATTCTGTATATCTCTCAAGTGTCTCTTATAAGTTGACTTGTAAGGGAAAACTTTATTGCATTCTTTGCATTAATAGTCAACTTTGGCTGGTATTTATTAATGCTCTATGGAGGGTTGTTTAACTTCCTCCTCAATTTTGACAGCTTCTATTATAACCTCCTACTTAACTTATATTTAAATCTCAAAGCTAGACTGGTCAAAGTTGTCATAAGTAGGCTCCCACTGAGTACAAGCGTCTCTGGTCTCTACTTTTCTTGGTTGCTGGAATGATAACTTTTATTGACATGATCCAAGTAATGCCGCTCTTCTCACAAGGTTAGCGCTCATTTTAGTTTTCTGATATATTTTATTATAATAATGATAAAATCTACCTAGATAAACTAATATATTAGAGTATAAGACACTCTGATAGATTCTTTGCTGAGAGGTAAGAAAATTAACTAACCATAAAAGACTGTAAGTTGACATATTTTATAAGAATTTTGTACATTTTAGTAAATTAAAATACTCCTAATGAAGTTTTGTTTCTCTAGAGGGTCCTCCAAATCAAGTTTGAACTTAATTTGGAGGTAATGTTATTAAACATTTTTTAATTTAATATGCTCCTAATTAAGTTTTAACCTTAAAATTTAACTCCTAATAAAGTTTGAACTTAATTTGGAGGACCTCCTAAAATAATTAAACATTATTAGGAGCAATTTAATGGAGAAAGTTTGATAAAAATGGAAATCAATCTGCGAAACTTGGAGCAAGTTTTTGAATGCTTCTCCTCATATCTTTTCAAGGTTGACCTCCAGTAGGTCCTCCCTATTTAGTAGTATAATTTTAATAAACTTAGAATGGATATCCATAATTTTAAATTTCATTAACATTTCTAGAAAGAGGAAGCAAGATGGAGTCTATGAATGATGCAATGAAGAGAATTTAATCTCAAGATTTAATAGGAAAATTTCGAAGTAAAGAGGACCTTTATAGATATTTGGTATAGCAAGGTAAGTTCTTAAGTAAGATTAATACATCCATTATAGTTGGATTGTTCTTGCCAACTTAGGAGGGAATTAAAATCTCATTCTTAAAAGACTTACTGAGTGAAGAAATAAAAGCTTTTAAGTCTAATGAAATTAGGATGATAGAGATACCTAACTACCCTGAAATATCAGTGACAAACCTATATGACGATGCTATGAGTGATCCGGACGTAGCTCTCTACCTTCCATCAAAGCTACAGCTCTCTAATAGGTTGCCAGAGAGAAACTTCTTCTTTGGTGTTCTTGCAACTCTGAAACCTGAGTACTTAAGTGAAGTTATTTAAGAAGCTCACAAGAAACGATACAGCATCTCTCCTGAAGAAAAAGAGAAGCAAGGTATTAAAATAAGTGATACCTGGCTGTAGGAACTTTATAAGCATCCTTTCATCTCAAGTAAGCTTAGTCTTCTAACTTTATAGAAAAACCTGGTACTGCTATATACTTGATGAAAGAGCGCAGCAAATTAAACAGAGAGAGAAAGTCTCGAGTAAAACATGAATTGAGTAAGAGGCTCTTCAAAGATTTATAAAAGCCAGAAGAGATGAACATAGATGCGGGAGCTTGCACTAAGAGAAGAAATGTAGGCCCAAGCAAGCCTTAAGAGGAAGAAAAGAAAGAGAAGCCAAATCCCTTTACGGGCAATTTTAATATGTGAACTTATTCATTCATTTATATCTAAAACTTATTTATATACACAAAATCTCCCTTCTCTTGCGCATACTTTAGCTTTCTCATCGCTGACTCTCTTAGCAGCACTCTTATTAAAATCTACTGTATCTATCTTTAAATCATGCATCAGATGGTAGAGCAGCAATTTCTTATAATGACCTTTCAATAACCCCCAATATAATTCAATTCCATTGAACTAAGGGCTGTAAGGAACATTAAATACAGGTGTTATATTTAGCCTTTCATATTCCTTCCTTGAGTCTTTAGTTTTATGAACTGACAAGTTATCAACGAATAGAATAATTTCTTAGTCAGCGTACTTATCTCTGAGTTATTGCAAGAATTTAATATATTATTCAGTCTTTATAGAACGAGGGTGAATAACATAAGTCTCGAGGCCACTATCTTCACTTATTCCAACAAGTATTGGATGAGTTTAAACCTTAACCTTTTAATCATATACTTCAATGTTGCTGTACCTCTTATACCAAGACCTTGATATGAAGGTATTAAATGTGAATACTGCCTCATCAGCGTGTATGAACTTTATATTATGCTCTTAAGCACTTTGCATTTAATCGAATATATAATTTAAATTATCCTTATAAAATGGAACATTAAAGTCAATCACTCTCTTAATGCGATTGACTGTCTTGTAAGATATTCCATTCTTTTTATATATGTTTGCTATAGATTAAGCAGAGATGTGAAGCTCAGGAAATTGGCGATGAAACATCACAGCTCTCTAGGCCAGAGAGAAGTGAGCCCAGTATTTAAGAGTCTTATCATTAATTAGATAATCGATATGATGCTGCTAAAATTTTAAGGGTCTCTTAGGCTTAGAATTAAGATGCTATCTCTTTAAATTCAATGCTAATAGACAGTGAGACCTCACAGTTGCTGGAGATTTATGGAGTAGCCTTGCTATAGACGTATAATTCAGAACAGACTTGAGTTATTCAGTTTATTTATAACATCCATATCGCAACTTAGACAATAAATATATATACTCACTGTCATAAAAAGACCCCAAACCTCGCATATACTCACTTAAAATACTAATATTTAAACATTAAACCCCTACATAAACCCTATTAAACCCTAATAAAGTATGCACTAATAGTCTACTTTTATCAATCAAAAACTCAATCAAACTACTGAAAGGGTTTTGGGGTTTTGAATGGTATCTAGGGAGGTTTAATATTAACTAAACTTATATAAACATAATTGAGACTTTAAAACATTAAAAATTAATTATAAGTTCAGATGGTATTGATTATGATTCAAATAATCATGACAAGGGTCCAAATCCCAGAGCAATAATTTTTTTTTAAACTAATAAGTAATTTATTTGATTAATAGATTAGTATAAATATTTAGATTAAACTATACAATATTCTTTTCACTTATTTTATGGGGTTTTAATTAAATAAAATAAATCAAACAAAATATAGATAAATAATTATAAAAAATTTATCATCAACTATTAATTATATATCTCTATATTTTAGGAATTTTGATATTCATGATTTTTGCAATTTTCACTGAATGTCAAAATATCTCATATTAATTAGTTCGCACTCAAAGTGGATCTTAAACTGACCCGTTAATACACCGAGGTATCAGGGAAATTTATATCTTCAAAAGCCCATCCTAGTGATATTTACCATAAATAAGAAGTAATAAAAGGTGAGGAATGCGAATTTTTTTAGGTTGAAAGAATTATAAAAGTGACCATACAAAAAATTTACAATCCTCGGCTTTAAAAACATTATCATTAAAGCCAAAATTATTATTTATAATAAATCCTATGACAGTAAATTTTATGTTCATAAAGTAGAATAAATAGTTGAAGTTTTATGGGTGTAAAAGGATGGAGAATTTGAAAAATATATTTTTAGAAATCACAAGTGAATCCTTGACCATGCTTCTAGTAGAGATCATGGAAATGTTGATATGATATATCAATACACAATTGTAGATTAAAGGTTTAAATTTGTTTACAAAGATATCATGTTTTTAGGCGAGTTCCAAATCTTATCCAGTAAAATTTTACTATCTAAGGAGTATTAGGAGAATATTGACCATTTATTTAATTACTATTTATAAAAGTGGTTCAATCATGAGAATGCACTGATCCTGTAGAAAATTGAGTGTGCGTTTTAGTTACTCATTTAACCACTTCTTTTGATGCCTAGCACATTCATCTCACGAAAGAGTTAATCTTAGCATTAGGAATATTTTTCGATCATCATACTAACTTCTTTTTAGCAAATGTGGGCCAACCTTAACTAATACAGGAACTTACTAAGCTTTATCAGTTCGTATGAAGGCTTCATACAAATGTCCACCCACTACAGCCGATGTTGATGCAAAAAATACAGTTACACTCATAATCAAATCAGTCATTTTAAAAGCTTTAGTCTAATTCTCAGAACTAATTCTTACAATTATTGATGCGGAAGAGGTAAATAATTTTAGGCAATGTATTACTGATCGATCTAAGTCAACAGATGATTTGATTATTGAATTAAATGACAACAAAGACAAATGTGAATTAATTGGGCTGAACGATACTATCAAATAATAAATTGAAAATTTATTAAATAATTTTCTAATTTGAGGCTATTTTTTCAAAACGGCTGTCATTTTAAGAATAATTATCATTTTTTGTATTCATTTAATTTACACCTTTACTTTTTTTACTGTGAAAATTTTAAATATATATAATATTAGAAATATATAAACTTTATGCTAATTATTTTAATATATATATATATAAACCTCATGTCTTTGGTGTATGGGCAATTATTTCTTTATGATTCGGCTAAAATTTAGAGATTTCCCAATTAATAGAAAAAGTAATATCTAACAAACTTGATATTTTAATAAATTAATATCAATAATTTTTAAGTATGACTAAGTAATATTACGCTGCTTCTTCCTCTTCAACATCGAGCTCCCATTCTTATACATAACCCTCCATTATTTTTCGTCAATCACTCTCTCTGAATCTTCCAAAATTTTGTAGACACATCATGTTTTATATCCAAACTTATTCTTATCATGCTGAATATGTTTTCCAATAAATTTTGTTGAAATATGCATGAAATATCTGAAAATAAAACAGGATAAAGCGATAAATTTTTCATAGATTTTTCTCGCTTTGGGAGGCCAAGAAATAATTAAAAAAATTATTCTTAATTTTAGAAATTAAGTATATAAATTATTTAAAGTTAATTATTAATAAACTAGCTTACTATTTATATTTTTCTGTTCAATATATTAAAGTACATTAATGTGTCTATAAAAATCAATAACTTGAGGTATTATTATCTAAATGATTATTTAAATCAAAATATAAAATATTATAATGAATCAGAAACTTTTAAAATATATTTTGATTTTTAATGAATTAACTATATTTAATTCATATACCTATTAAAGAGATTTCTAAGATTAAATTATTTTTTAATTATTACTATTGTAGAAATACATTTGATTTGGAAAATTAATAATAATTAAATTAATAATAAATCAAAATCGTGGCAGTTAAAGTTGGCCAATTTGACCGATCTTGGGCTTATTCGATAGAGATTTCAAAATTAGCTGGACTTTACAATTGGCGGTACTATTTTATCTCATCGAGGGAGCAAGAAAGCTTCACTTTAAATAAAATTCCTTTAAATTCATTAAATTATACTCTCACATTAAATTGAAGTTATCTCGCTCTGTGGATGGGATAAAATAGTACCGCCAATAGTGAAGTCCAGCTAATTTTGAATTCTCTGTCGAATGAGCCCTAGATCGTTCAAATTGGCCAACTTTAACTGCCACGATTTTGATTTATTATTAATTTAATTATTATTAATTTTCCAAATTCAAATGTATTTCTACAATATTATGTACGGAAAAAGTAAGAAAAATTTATTGAAAATTTCTCGCTTTGTCCGGTTTTTTTTTATTTAAAAGAAATGGATAATATAGAATGAAAAGATGAAAAAATATTGAGGCCCTAATGTGTGTGATTCTACTTTGTTGATTTGAAGAGCAGATTTAAGATTTGTTGACTAGAAACTAAAGTTCAAAACTTGGTGAGCCAGATACCAATAAGTGATGTTTTAGCGTAGATGAAAATTATCTGGGTAACGAATTACAAAAAACATTTATGAAAAATAATTATAATTAAAAACAATTAAGTTCATTATATATTTGTATTTCTGAAAATTGGAAAATATATAATTTTATCAAATTTAAGACAATTACGAAAGTCATCTTTATTAATTAATTTATGGAAAAGTTAATTTTATTTACAATTTGAATTCTTACTGACTCATCATAATCAGTGTCCAAGCTAGCATTTACAATTTATAATAGGAAATGGATAAATTAAAATGAAATTATTATTAAGAAAATGGAAACCTATAGAGATCAACGCTGATGGAGCGGTTGCACTCACAAAAATGTAAGTTACGAAAAAACATATCTAATTTTTATTTTTTATAGAGGTCTAACTAAGTAAGAGCCGGTGTAGCACAAGACAGACAACTCGCAGTAGAACTGATCAGAAGAGAGATTCAACGAAATCAAGAAGGAAATGTTCGACTATCTTAAGAAGAGTGGCTGACTAAGTAACGCTCTTTTAATTCATATTCTGATTATTATAATAAGTATTCTATTAAGCAGCTTAAATTTCCATTTTAAAATAAATATTTTCACTTATTTTTCATAATTGTTGTGATCTATATCTTTTTATTTTTCTCATCAATTCTATGAAACATTCATAGAATTTGAGAATTAAGTGAATTTTTATTTAAAATGAAATTAATTCCATGCTATAGGAACTCGTAAGCCCATTTACTAATTATATCAATAATAGTCTATAGTAGGTATGTTTTTCTTCGCATCCACTAAAAAAATTTATTAATCTTTTTAATTATTTTGGTGTGTCTCTATCGTTAATGTATTCTCTCATCATGTCAATTCACTAGATGTTTGTTTTTTTACTTTTGTTGAAAACTTTGAGCCAATGTGAAACTCAAACACAACTACTATTAGTGAATAAATGTCCCAATTTCAATCCCCCCCTTTCCAGTATCTTAGCCTAATTCATGTCTAAATAAGGGACATTCTTGATTTTTGTGACTAATGATTAATCTCCTATTTGAGGTGAGTTGATGAAATTGCTAAGTAAAGTTCTAAAATTCTTACTGTTCTATACAAGGAAATTTTCAGGGTTTATGTGAAGATGGACTATATATATTGTTACTAAGTATCTCTGATACTGCTTAGAATAATTGTATTATTGCTGTCCTGATTAACTTATCTCTTCGTTTTACAAGTGTAAGATCTTTTAATGTTACCTTGAATCCAAAAGTCTAAATAATAATTTTCTCATCTTGAAGAATAAGTTTGTGAATTTAATCAAAATATTTAATCTTGAAGAATCTGCTGATATCTTGGAATTTGAAATTCTTGTAGAAAAGTTTAAGCATGGTTGAATTCTACATTAGGTCGTTAAATTCATATTCACTCTTGTGATGTTAGAAGTCGAGGTCTTTTTAAGCTATAGAAACATATGAACAATTGTTGAAGTAGTTAGATCTCTATGCTTCTTTTATCATTAGGTCTAATCCTGGATAGATCTATTTAGTGATGCTAAATTGAACGTTTTGCGAAGATTCTGATTCATTCTTATCTTTTTCGAAGTTAGCTTGGATATCTTGAGTATAAGCTAAACCAACAAACTGGAATTCATCCTCTTCGGAATCATTCTTTGCTTTCTCCATTAAGTTAATCACATTTTTGTCGTTGATCTTAGTAGTTTAAAAGGCTGAGAATTTTATTTAAGATATTAAATATGCTAACAACTAAAATTCATTAAAAAATAACTCATTACTTAACATAGAAGGATAGAGGGCTTCTTCAAGTTCAATGAGTTTATGAGAAACAAGATGAAATTTTCGATCATCCGAGCTTTTGAATTTTAGATTTAGGGCTTTGAAAATGTTAAATTTATAAGTACCCTCTGTCTTTAGCTGCACAAACCTCCCTCTTTCTATTTTTCATGTGATGGTTTGTGATGAGTTGACTCTTTGGGAGTATACAATTGGTTGCAGACCTCACATTCTTTTAAATTATTAGGCTGACGGTTTGTGTTTTAAAATCTTTAGTCTTTTCTTAAAGTCCATCTCTGCAACAACTGAATACACTCCTAGGATTACTTGCAGTCATTAGGGTCAATGCTGACAGCAGAAATAGTCCTGCTCTCATTATTTTCTTGCTCCCTTGGTTGATCATTTAATGGCTTATTCATCATCGAAAGCTGAAACCTCATTGACAAGGTATTAGTTTTTATTTGACATATTTATTACTGAATAAAGTTTTATTTTATTTAATTAATCTCAATTTTTAATTACTTTTTATACTTAATAAGGGGAACATAATTAAATATTTAAGTGAAAGGTTACATGAATTAGAAATTTATGTATTATGCTTAAAATATATAAACTAAGTTTCTTTACTTTATTTTAGTTTTTTAGGTATATTAAAAGAACTTTATATTTCGTATTTAATATGAAAGAATGCTTTAGGTATTTAATAGTAAACCTTTAAGAATCAAACAAATTCCACTTAGACTAGTAAAAAAAAACAGGAGGACATAGACTTATGTCCCCTTGGAAAAGTGCGATTGCGTTATATTTATAAGCCTCCAATACAAAGTTATGATTAAGACCTTTAGGCCAATAGATATTTAGTATAAAAGAAATGTAAGCCTAACAATTAATTATTAAATACTTATGAGTTCTTACTAAACAATTTGGAAAATTTAATCTAGAATAGCCCTCAGTAGTAAAGCCAATATTTAATAGATGCTATGATTCTAGAAGTCAGGCTTAGTTCCAAGTAAGACTGGTATAATTACCTAAAGTTCAATTGTAAGTTTAATTTGTCTTAACCAAGTAGAGGGCTTTTACATGCCACCTTACAAAAAGACCTAAATAAGATTTATCAAAGCCGTCCTGCAAGGCAAGAAGTACTTGATAAAGTTAGTAGCAATATAGAGTATCAACTTTTCCAACTACCAAGAGCTTTCAGTTCAATCCATTTTCTACCAAATTAAAGACGATAAAGTTATTCTGGAGCATCTCAACTATTATGAGGATGTTTGAGAGTTGCCTGACAAAGGCTTTTTCTTTGAAGTGATGGGGACATTATAGTAAGAGTACCTGGAAGAGACTGTGAGACAGCAACATAAGCTTAGAAATTTTGAATCGCAGGAAGAACAGAAAGGCTATTAGATAATAGTCAGCCCTGACCTCTTGTAGCAACTTTAGGAAAGCCATACTTATCAGGTAAGAATGTATTTAATATCAATTTTTAGAGCGAAAGGGGAAGGCCCTATCGCTGCTTAAAATCAATTCTGAACCAAAGAGAAGTAATAAGGCACGAAAGTAATTTAAACTAGTCAAGAACTACAAAGATTTCTATATTGAGGAGTCATAGTAAAAACGACACGGGGATAGAGAAAATGAGAGAGGATTAAAATGTAATGATCTTTCCATTGCCAAAGAGATTTCATGGAAATTTAATGTTAGCGATTAAAGGTACATAAATTAATTAAAATATTTTACTCTTTTTTTCACGAATCTATGACTTATCTCATTTTCTATAGATGCCTTATTTCTGTTCTAAACAGTCATTTTTTTCAATTTATTCAAAGCTTTGCTCAATAATCGCAATGTGCTTTTTAATGAAGAACATAAATTACAGATTTATTTTTTTGTTTATGTACCTTTGTATAACCCTTAAGAATACTTCTTCTATACAGTTAAGCATAGAAGGAGCTTTGTATACTATTTTGATATTATTATCAGCAAATTTCTGCTTGACTTCCTATATATGATGGGCACGTAAACTATCCATAAAAATAGAAAGTTTATGTTCCTTATTTTTATCGACTATCCGATACAATCTGTCAATTATATCTTGTTTTTTAATAGATTTCTATCAAATTTAGAATAACTCAAGTCCATCTTTATTAATATACACTATTGCTAATTGTGTCTTGAAGCTCAGTACCTCTTTAAGCAGGACTTAATTTTAATATTTATGCGTCCATGATCTTCTTGTTATTGAGAATGGCTTGAATATTGTCTCATCCATATAAATTATTTTATAGCCTTGATTTATTAAATCAAAAAGTTCTTTATAACATTCTTTTTATTGAGTGTATATTTGCCATTACTTTTGAGGATATATACGATAATTCCTCCTCATTACCTTATATTTGACTCCTCTCCTTTTATATATATGGTAGGCTTGGATGGGCTTAGTTGCTTATCAGGATAATATCTGTGAAACATCTTGCATATATTAAGTAACGATAGATGTTTTGTAGATTCAAGAGTCTGACTAGAAGTGAGGAAGTTTTATTGCGGCTTGGACAATTATAAATGGGGACTTAGAGAGATTATTTATGTACTTCTATTATTGATAAAATACAAAATATCAGGAAATATGAATTGTTTTGAAATACAAAAACAGCCAAGTATTATAAATAATAAAATTGAATTATACGCATTCAGTATAAATATAGAAAAAAGAGTGTTATAAATTAATTATGAAAATCGGAATGTTTGAACGAATTATCTTTGACTTATTATTAATTTTTTTATTTATGATTTTCTCAAACTAATTCTTATTTTGCGAAGCAAATATACAACCTATAATAAAAGTTCATAGTATTATTATAATTATCAATATTTTGTAAAAGCAATTAAGGATTAAAAAGAATTTATTCAATCGTGCAAAACACAGACGATGTCTTGAAATTGTTTGATATATAAATATTCATTCAGATCTTATGTTTATTCAAGTAGATTTATTTACTTTAGATTTATTTTAACTGAAAAAAAAGTACTTACAAGTAATTCATTGGTTGTAAAAGTATTTGGTTCTCAATAGTGTTTGAATTCATTTTTCCGTTTTTAAATCGATCTTATATTAAATTTTAGAATTTATAAGTTTATTCTGTTAATTGATAAATTTAAAAATTGTTTGAATTTTAAAAATTTATGATCGATAATGTGTTGATGCTTGCATATTCAAGAGATTTAGCGTAAGCTCAAGCAAATAAGTCTTTTAATTTGTTTGTTAGTAAAGTATGTCATATCAAGGTTGGATGTCTAAGTATATTTAAATCTTA
>ARYC01019202.1:0-32454 GCA_000711775.1 Oxytricha trifallax | reverse complement strand
ATAAAGTATGCACTAATAGTCTACTTTTATCAATCAAAAACTCAATCAAACTACTGAAAGGGTTTTGGGGTTTTGAATGGTATCTAGGGAGGTTTAATATTAACTAAACTTATATAAACATAATTGAGACTTTAAAACATTAAAAATTAATTATAAGTTCAGATGGTATTGATTATGATTCAAATAATCATGACAAGGGTCCAAATCCCAGAGCAATAATTTTTTTTTAAACTAATAAGTAATTTATTTGATTAATAGATTAGTATAAATATTTAGATTAAACTATACAATATTCTTTTCACTTATTTTATGGGGTTTTAATTAAATAAAATAAATCAAACAAAATATAGATAAATAATTATAAAAAATTTATCATCAACTATTAATTATATATCTCTATATTTTAGGAATTTTGATATTCATGATTTTTGCAATTTTCACTGAATGTCAAAATATCTCATATTAATTAGTTCGCACTCAAAGTGGATCTTAAACTGACCCGTTAATACACCGAGGTATCAGGGAAATTTATATCTTCAAAAGCCCATCCTAGTGATATTTACCATAAATAAGAAGTAATAAAAGGTGAGGAATGCGAATTTTTTTAGGTTGAAAGAATTATAAAAGTGACCATACAAAAAATTTACAATCCTCGGCTTTAAAAACATTATCATTAAAGCCAAAATTATTATTTATAATAAATCCTATGACAGTAAATTTTATGTTCATAAAGTAGAATAAATAGTTGAAGTTTTATGGGTGTAAAAGGATGGAGAATTTGAAAAATATATTTTTAGAAATCACAAGTGAATCCTTGACCATGCTTCTAGTAGAGATCATGGAAATGTTGATATGATATATCAATACACAATTGTAGATTAAAGGTTTAAATTTGTTTACAAAGATATCATGTTTTTAGGCGAGTTCCAAATCTTATCCAGTAAAATTTTACTATCTAAGGAGTATTAGGAGAATATTGACCATTTATTTAATTACTATTTATAAAAGTGGTTCAATCATGAGAATGCACTGATCCTGTAGAAAATTGAGTGTGCGTTTTAGTTACTCATTTAACCACTTCTTTTGATGCCTAGCACATTCATCTCACGAAAGAGTTAATCTTAGCATTAGGAATATTTTTCGATCATCATACTAACTTCTTTTTAGCAAATGTGGGCCAACCTTAACTAATACAGGAACTTACTAAGCTTTATCAGTTCGTATGAAGGCTTCATACAAATGTCCACCCACTACAGCCGATGTTGATGCAAAAAATACAGTTACACTCATAATCAAATCAGTCATTTTAAAAGCTTTAGTCTAATTCTCAGAACTAATTCTTACAATTATTGATGCGGAAGAGGTAAATAATTTTAGGCAATGTATTACTGATCGATCTAAGTCAACAGATGATTTGATTATTGAATTAAATGACAACAAAGACAAATGTGAATTAATTGGGCTGAACGATACTATCAAATAATAAATTGAAAATTTATTAAATAATTTTCTAATTTGAGGCTATTTTTTCAAAACGGCTGTCATTTTAAGAATAATTATCATTTTTTGTATTCATTTAATTTACACCTTTACTTTTTTTACTGTGAAAATTTTAAATATATATAATATTAGAAATATATAAACTTTATGCTAATTATTTTAATATATATATATATAAACCTCATGTCTTTGGTGTATGGGCAATTATTTCTTTATGATTCGGCTAAAATTTAGAGATTTCCCAATTAATAGAAAAAGTAATATCTAACAAACTTGATATTTTAATAAATTAATATCAATAATTTTTAAGTATGACTAAGTAATATTACGCTGCTTCTTCCTCTTCAACATCGAGCTCCCATTCTTATACATAACCCTCCATTATTTTTCGTCAATCACTCTCTCTGAATCTTCCAAAATTTTGTAGACACATCATGTTTTATATCCAAACTTATTCTTATCATGCTGAATATGTTTTCCAATAAATTTTGTTGAAATATGCATGAAATATCTGAAAATAAAACAGGATAAAGCGATAAATTTTTCATAGATTTTTCTCGCTTTGGGAGGCCAAGAAATAATTAAAAAAATTATTCTTAATTTTAGAAATTAAGTATATAAATTATTTAAAGTTAATTATTAATAAACTAGCTTACTATTTATATTTTTCTGTTCAATATATTAAAGTACATTAATGTGTCTATAAAAATCAATAACTTGAGGTATTATTATCTAAATGATTATTTAAATCAAAATATAAAATATTATAATGAATCAGAAACTTTTAAAATATATTTTGATTTTTAATGAATTAACTATATTTAATTCATATACCTATTAAAGAGATTTCTAAGATTAAATTATTTTTTAATTATTACTATTGTAGAAATACATTTGATTTGGAAAATTAATAATAATTAAATTAATAATAAATCAAAATCGTGGCAGTTAAAGTTGGCCAATTTGACCGATCTTGGGCTTATTCGATAGAGATTTCAAAATTAGCTGGACTTTACTATTGGCGGTACTATTTTATCTCTCGAGGGAGCGAGTTAACTTGACTTTAATTAAATTCCTTTAAATTCATTAAATTATACCCTCACATTAAAGTCAAGTTATCTTGCTCCCTCGATGCTTTAAAATAGTACCGCTAATAGTAAAGTCCAGCTAATTTTGAATTCTCTATCGAATGAGCCTTAGATCGTTTAAATTGGCCAACTTTAACTGCCACGATTTTGATTATTATTAATTTAATTATTATTAATTTTCCAAATTCAAATGTATTTCTACAATATTATGTACGGAAAAAGTAAGAAAAATTTATTGAAAATTTCTCGCTTTGTCCGGTTTTTTTTTATTTAAAAGAAATGGATAATATAGAATGAAAAGATGAAAAAATATTGAGGCCCTAATGTGTGTGATTCTACTTTGTTGATTTGAAGAGCAGATTTAAGATTTGTTGACTAGAAACTAAAGTTCAAAACTTGGTGAGCCAGATACCAATAAGTGATGTTTTAGCGTAGATGAAAATTATCTGGGTAACGAATTACAAAAAACATTTATGAAAAATAATTATAATTAAAAACAATTAAGTTCATTATATATTTGTATTTCTGAAAATTGGAAAATATATAATTTTATCAAATTTAAGACAATTACGAAAGTCATCTTTATTAATTAATTTATGGAAAAGTTAATTTTATTTACAATTTGAATTCTTACTGACTCATCATAATCAGTGTCCAAGCTAGCATTTACAATTTATAATAGGAAATGGATAAATTAAAATGAAATTATTATTAAGAAAATGGAAACCTATAGAGATCAACGCTGATGGAGCGGTTGCACTCACAAAAATGTAAGTTACGAAAAAACATATCTAATTTTAATTTTTTATAGAGGTCTAACTAAGTAAGAGCCGGTGTAGCACAAGACAGACAACTCGCAGTAGAACTGAACAAAAGAGAGATTCAACGAAATCAAGAAGGAAATGTTCGACTATCTTAAGAAGAGTGGCTAGACTAAGTAACGCTCTTTTAATTCATATTCTGATTATTATAATAAGTATTCTATTAAGCAGCTTAAATTTCCATTTTAAAATAAATATTTTCACTTATTTTTCATAATTGTTGTGATCTATATCTTTTTATTTTTCTCATCAATTCTATGAAACATTCATAGAATTTGAGAATTAAGTGAATTTTTATTTAAAATGAAATTAATTCCATGCTATAGGAACTCGTAAGCCCATTTACTAATTATATCAATAATAGTCTATAGTAGGTATGTTTTTCTTCGCATCCACTAAAAAAATTTATTAATCTTTTTAATTATTTTGGTGTGTCTCTATCGTTAATGTATTCTCTCATCATGTCAATTCACTAGATGTTTGTTTTTTTACTTTTGTTGAAAACTTTGAGCCAATGTGAAACTCAAACACAACTACTATTAGTGAATAAATGTCCCAATTTCAATCCCCCCCTTTCCAGTATCTTAGCCTAATTCATGTCTAAATAAGGGACATTCTTGATTTTTGTGACTAATGATTAATCTCCTATTTGAGGTGAGTTGATGAAATTGCTAAGTAAAGTTCTAAAATTCTTACTGTTCTATACAAGGAAATTTTCAGGGTTTATGTGAAGATGGACTATATATATTGTTACTAAGTATCTCTGATACTGCTTAGAATAATTGTATTATTGCTGTCCTGATTAACTTATCTCTTCGTTTTACAAGTGTAAGATCTTTTAATGTTACCTTGAATCCAAAAGTCTAAATAATAATTTTCTCATCTTGAAGAATAAGTTTGTGAATTTAATCAAAATATTTAATCTTGAAGAATCTGCTGATATCTTGGAATTTGAAATTCTTGTAGAAAAGTTTAAGCATGGTTGAATTCTACATTAGGTCGTTAAATTCATATTCACTCTTGTGATGTTAGAAGTCGAGGTCTTTTTAAGCTATAGAAACATATGAACAATTGTTGAAGTAGTTAGATCTCTATGCTTCTTTTATCATTAGGTCTAATCCTGGATAGATCTATTTAGTGATGCTAAATTGAACGTTTTGCGAAGATTCTGATTCATTCTTATCTTTTTCGAAGTTAGCTTGGATATCTTGAGTATAAGCTAAACCAACAAACTGGAATTCATCCTCTTCGGAATCATTCTTTGCTTTCTCCATTAAGTTAATCACATTTTTGTCGTTGATCTTAGTAGTTTAAAAGGCTGAGAATTTTATTTAAGATATTAAATATGCTAACAACTAAAATTCATTAAAAAATAACTCATTACTTAACATAGAAGGATAGAGGGCTTCTTCAAGTTCAATGAGTTTATGAGAAACAAGATGAAATTTTCGATCATCCGAGCTTTTGAATTTTAGATTTAGGGCTTTGAAAATGTTAAATTTATAAGTACCCTCTGTCTTTAGCTGCACAAACCTCCCTCTTTCTATTTTTCATGTGATGGTTTGTGATGAGTTGACTCTTTGGGAGTATACAATTGGTTGCAGACCTCACATTCTTTTAAATTATTAGGCTGACGGTTTGTGTTTTAAAATCTTTAGTCTTTTCTTAAAGTCCATCTCTGCAACAACTGAATACACTCCTAGGATTACTTGCAGTCATTAGGGTCAATGCTGACAGCAGAAATAGTCCTGCTCTCATTATTTTCTTGCTCCCTTGGTTGATCATTTAATGGCTTATTCATCATCGAAAGCTGAAACCTCATTGACAAGGTATTAGTTTTTATTTGACATATTTATTACTGAATAAAGTTTTATTTTATTTAATTAATCTCAATTTTTAATTACTTTTTATACTTAATAAGGGGAACATAATTAAATATTTAAGTGAAAGGTTACATGAATTAGAAATTTATGTATTATGCTTAAAATATATAAACTAAGTTTCTTTACTTTATTTTAGTTTTTTAGGTATATTAAAAGAACTTTATATTTCGTATTTAATATGAAAGAATGCTTTAGGTATTTAATAGTAAACCTTTAAGAATCAAACAAATTCCACTTAGACTAGTAAAAAAAAACAGGAGGACATAGACTTATGTCCCCTTGGAAAAGTGCGATTGCGTTATATTTATAAGCCTCCAATACAAAGTTATGATTAAGACCTTTAGGCCAATAGATATTTAGTATAAAAGAAATGTAAGCCTAACAATTAATTATTAAATACTTATGAGTTCTTACTAAACAATTTGGAAAATTTAATCTAGAATAGCCCTCAGTAGTAAAGCCAATATTTAATAG
Organism: Oxytricha trifallax; assembly: GCA_000711775.1. NCBI lineage: Eukaryota > Ciliophora > Spirotrichea > Sporadotrichida > Oxytrichidae > Oxytricha > Oxytricha trifallax. Next base: position 26,688 of record ARYC01019202.1, on the reverse strand, counting down.
ATGCTATGATTCTAGAAGTCAGGCTTAGTTCCAAGTAAGACTGGTATAATTACCTAAAGTTCAATTGTAAGTTTAATTTGTCTTAACCAAGTAGAGGGCTTTTACATGCCACCTTACAAAAAGACCTAAATAAGATTTATCAAAGCCGTCCTGCAAGGCAAGAAGTACTTGATAAAGTTAGTAGCAATATAGAGTATCAACTTTTCCAACTACCAAGAGCTTTCAGTTCAATCCATTTTCTACCAAATTAAAGACGATAAAGTTATTCTGGAGCATCTCAACTATTATGAGGATGTTTGAGAGTTGCCTGACAAAGGCTTTTTCTTTGAAGTGATGGGGACATTATAGTAAGAGTACCTGGAAGAGACTGTGAGACAGCAACATAAGCTTAGAAATTTTGAATCGCAGGAAGAACAGAAAGGCTATTAGATAATAGTCAGCCCTGACCTCTTGTAGCAACTTTAGGAAAGCCATACTTATCAGGTAAGAATGTATTTAATATCAATTTTTAGAGCGAAAGGGGAAGGCCCTATCGCTGCTTAAAATCAATTCTGAACCAAAGAGAAGTAATAAGGCACGAAAGTAATTTAAACTAGTCAAGAACTACAAAGATTTCTATATTGAGGAGTCATAGTAAAAACGACACGGGGATAGAGAAAATGAGAGAGGATTAAAATGTAATGATCTTTCCATTGCCAAAGAGATTTCATGGAAATTTAATGTTAGCGATTAAAGGTACATAAATTAATTAAAATATTTTACTCTTTTTTTCACGAATCTATGACTTATCTCATTTTCTATAGATGCCTTATTTCTGTTCTAAACAGTCATTTTTTTCAATTTATTCAAAGCTTTGCTCAATAATCGCAATGTGCTTTTTAATGAAGAACATAAATTACAGATTTATTTTTTTGTTTATGTACCTTTGTATAACCCTTAAGAATACTTCTTCTATACAGTTAAGCATAGAAGGAGCTTTGTATACTATTTTGATATTATTATCAGCAAATTTCTGCTTGACTTCCTATATATGATGGGCACGTAAACTATCCATAAAAATAGAAAGTTTATGTTCCTTATTTTTATCGACTATCCGATACAATCTGTCAATTATATCTTGTTTTTTAATAGATTTCTATCAAATTTAGAATAACTCAAGTCCATCTTTATTAATATACACTATTGCTAATTGTGTCTTGAAGCTCAGTACCTCTTTAAGCAGGACTTAATTTTAATATTTATGCGTCCATGATCTTCTTGTTATTGAGAATGGCTTGAATATTGTCTCATCCATATAAATTATTTTATAGCCTTGATTTATTAAATCAAAAAGTTCTTTATAACATTCTTTTTATTGAGTGTATATTTGCCATTACTTTTGAGGATATATACGATAATTCCTCCTCATTACCTTATATTTGACTCCTCTCCTTTTATATATATGGTAGGCTTGGATGGGCTTAGTTGCTTATCAGGATAATATCTGTGAAACATCTTGCATATATTAAGTAACGATAGATGTTTTGTAGATTCAAGAGTCTGACTAGAAGTGAGGAAGTTTTATTGCGGCTTGGACAATTATAAATGGGGACTTAGAGAGATTATTTATGTACTTCTATTATTGATAAAATACAAAATATCAGGAAATATGAATTGTTTTGAAATACAAAAACAGCCAAGTATTATAAATAATAAAATTGAATTATACGCATTCAGTATAAATATAGAAAAAAGAGTGTTATAAATTAATTATGAAAATCGGAATGTTTGAACGAATTATCTTTGACTTATTATTAATTTTTTTATTTATGATTTTCTCAAACTAATTCTTATTTTGCGAAGCAAATATACAACCTATAATAAAAGTTCATAGTATTATTATAATTATCAATATTTTGTAAAAGCAATTAAGGATTAAAAAGAATTTATTCAATCGTGCAAAACACAGACGATGTCTTGAAATTGTTTGATATATAAATATTCATTCAGATCTTATGTTTATTCAAGTAGATTTATTTACTTTAGATTTATTTTAACTGAAAAAAAAGTACTTACAAGTAATTCATTGGTTGTAAAAGTATTTGGTTCTCAATAGTGTTTGAATTCATTTTTCCGTTTTTAAATCGATCTTATATTAAATTTTAGAATTTATAAGTTTATTCTGTTAATTGATAAATTTAAAAATTGTTTGAATTTTAAAAATTTATGATCGATAATGTGTTGATGCTTGCATATTCAAGAGATTTAGCGTAAGCTCAAGCAAATAAGTCTTTTAATTTGTTTGTTAGTAAAGTATGTCATATCAAGGTTGGATGTCTAAGTATATTTAAATCTTAGTAGGAGTACCAGCGCTATTAACTTTTACGAAACGTTAATTAACTTTCCCATATTAAATCAGATTAAATTTTAATTTATTAATTAATTATAAATTCATCAATTCTCAAATTTATGATTTTCAATCTAGTTACATTATGATTGAAAGAAAAGCTCCATTTCTTCAAAAATATTCAGTGCTTTACTTTGACCTAACTATTAATAAATATGAAAGTAACAACAAGTAATTACATTTTATTAATTAATCTCTATTGCTAAATAGAGCAATGATTTCCTTTATGTACATAGTCATTGGAATTAATGAATATTATTATATATTCTGGTATCTTGAGTGGTTATAAAGCTAGAAAAATCTGCGCTAAAATTGAAAAATTCAAAACCCCAAAAACACTTCAGTAGTTTGATTGAGTTTTTGATTGATAGAAGTTAACTTATTAAAGCATATTTTATTAAGATTTAAAAGGGTTTATGATGTATTTTTATGATTAATTGTACTTTAAATCTGTATATGCGAGGTTTGGGGTCAGTATATGACAGTAAGTATAAAGAATTTTTATTTAAGACGCATCATGGCAGTGGTGGTATTACTGATAAGCTCAAACTTATTCTAAATTACAAGTCAATAGCAAAGGCTGCTATATAAATCTCCAGCTTAAGTAAAGGTCTCACTGTTTATTAGCATTGAATTTATAAAAGAAAATCTTAATTCTAAGCCAAAGTGACCATTCAAATTTTATCAACATCATATAGATTATCCAATCTTAATCATGATAAGACTCTTATATACTGGGCTAATTTCTCATTGGCCAAGAGAGCAGTGATGTTTCAACCGCAAATTTCCTGAGCTTCATATATCTGCTTAATCTAAAGCTACATAAATTAAAAAAATGGAATACCTTACAAGACTGTCAATCGCATATAGAGAGTGATTGACTTTAATGTTTCATTTATAAGGATAATTTAAATTATATATTCAATAAAATTATATGGCATAAAGCATAATTAAAGTTGATTCACGCTGATGACTCAGTATTCACCTTTAATAAATTCATTTCGAAGTCTTGGTTTATAAGATATAGCAGCATAGAATTACATAATTAAAAGTTTAAGATTTAATTTCATGCAATCCTTGGTGGAATTAGTGAAGATAATGGCCTCGAGACTTATGTTATTCACCCCACTCAATTAAGATTGAGTAATACATTAATTTTTTGTAATAACATAAAGATAAATACGTCAACTAAGAGATTATTCTATTTGTGGAAAATTATCTGTCCATTAAAACTTTTGACTTAAGGAAGTAATATTAACAATTAAACATAACACCTCTATTCAATGTTTCTATAATCCATAGTTTAATCAATGGAATTGAATTATATATTAGGGGTTATTGAAAGGCCACTACAATAAACTTCTATTCGATCACTTGATGTATGATTTTAAGATAGACACAGTAGATTTAATTAAGAAAACTTATAATAGAGTAAGCGATGATAAACCTAAAATATGCGCAAGAGAAGGGAGATTATGCATATAAATTCCAAAACCCCAGAATCTCATAATCAATTGAAAAGTACATAAACTTAAAAACATAATATAAATAAAAATTGAAGTTCTAAGCTAGACTATCATTTAACAAATATTCAAATATCTTTTAAGATTTATGAAATTATTTAAGAATCATACATTTGTCCTTTTTTTATGATTTTATTATTAGTTGCATTTCTAGTCATTTAACAATTTTTTCTATATTGACATATCCAACGTTTACTGATTGAGTATAGTATAATAAATTGATAGAATATAATTTATGGAAGAAGTTCATTAAAATAACTGTTCTTTAAATTAAATTTTTTATTTATTTTGAAAATATCATTCGATTATATTAATCGATTTAATAATAATTGAGTGAAAATAAGGTTTAAGCTTTTTGAATAAATAATTTATTTTACTTAGAATTATGATGAAATCAATCCTATATTAAGTTAATACTTTAAAATTGAGGGGTTTGGCTTTACTAAGGGCACCGCTTGGAGGTACAAATCATCGACCTCGGCACTCATTATGGTTTTAATGAGATACTCAGTCTATCAATCAATTAAATTAGTGATAAAATTGTGATTTAAAATGTTTAAATACAAAGAAACATATAAATAAGCTTATTTATAACATTTTTAAAAATATTTATTAGTAATATATAATAAGCTTATTTATAACATTTTTAAAAATATTTATTAGTAATCTGCTTAATTATAGTTTTAATTAAACATTATTATGAATTTAATAATTAAAACTTATATATTTTTACTAATTAAGCCAATTAACCTTTTTAATATAAATAATATAATAAATATTTAGTTTAACATGATAATATAAATTAAGTTTGTTTTAAACTTATATTAAGTTCAATTTATTCTTAAATACAAACATGAATAATTTACGAATAAAAGTAACTAATCTTTAAAATAAAAATATTTCAATAATAACAATTTTAACATTAATATAAAACAGTGAATAAATTACATTTCATATTATTACAGACACAGAATTGTTTCAGAATTTTAACTTCAAACTTGGACGACAGCAGCACCAAAATAGTGGCAAGTAATTTTTTAAAGAAATTGTGGGAAATTATATATAATTATTGTAATTTAGGAGATGCTTATGAATTACCTAATAGATATGAGTATGAATCAAATGAAGCAAGATCATATACAAAACACTAAAATTCTCAAAAAAGTAGAAAATTACACACATTCAAAATAAGCATGTCTGAAATTCAAACTAATATAGTTAACTTAACCCATTTTTGATATGAAATAAAATAAATTAAAAAAATATAAAAAATAAAAATCTAATATTGTAATAGTATAAAAGCAATTTAATATACACAAATAATTTTTAAGTAAAAAAATTATAATTAGAATTATAAAAAATTAATTTAATAAAATATAATATTTACCACTTGCGGCCATTATAAATATAATTTTTTAAAACTAAGTAAATTTAAAAATAAAATAATTATAATTATTTTTGAAGACTGACTTATTTATAATATCAATTTATTTTAAGATTTTATTTATTGCCGATTATTTCATTTGTTTTGACTGAATTCTTCAATCACCCAGAGGGGATAAAATAAAATTTAGTTAGTTATTTCAAGCGCTTTATTTAAAAGTCTTTACTTCAGAAAGTTTAATCAAAATGAACTTACTTTGATGAATGTAATAGATGTGCTTCGCCACTTCTTCTGCCATCAAATGCAATCTCATGTCATCCATCTACAATGGAAAATTATGAAGTAGAATTTTAATAATAAAAATAATGGAAAAATTATGAATGAGTTAAGTTAATATTAAATCTTATCTTTCATTGTATAATGTTTTATTTATTTTAAATCTTAGATTAGAAGTTAAATCTTATTTATTTATTTATTCTCATTCTCTTTTTTGTAAAGGTACAAATTTTCTCCTCTTTTATTTATTATTCACAAATTAAGTTTAAAGTGTGTTTTCTAATAAATTTCTCATTAATTTAATTAGCTCTTCTATTTAATTTTTCTAATTAAAACAATGATTTTCTAATTCTATTTATTTTATTCGAGGTTTAAAAGTTATTCAAGATAAAATTCCTTAATTTACTAAATTTAACTTTAATTTATTTCGTTTTAATTGTTATTTTTATTTATTTTATGTTTTATTATTTCTTGAATTTTAATTTAATTGTTTGTTTTTATTTTTTTTATTTTCTCTCAATCTTAACTTAAGGTTTGCAATCAAAGTTTTTAATGTAACTCTTATTATCATTTGTATCAAATTAACTTTTAAGCCTAAATTACTTGAGCTTTTGAATAAACTGTTAGTCGTTTTAGTATTCCTAATACAATTATTTAAATTTGCTAATAGTAGGATGGCTCATTCTTCTAAAGATAATTTATTGTCAATTTCAATTCTATTATTCAATTGAATTGCTTTTATGCTTGTATATGAAAAATAGACCTTCAGAGTTAACTTATTCGCAGGTAAATTATCAATCGTATGTTACAAGCATTTCAGTATATTTTATTCACCCGCTATATTCATTTTAAGTACCTAATTTAATTTCTTTTTAAAAGCCAATATCTAACTAATTCAGAAAAGCCAAAGATTTTTAAATTAATATAAAGTATAAGTTAAGTTGTCTTATTTTTACCTTACTATATCAGAGAAATATGATCACAATTATTTCCAAAAACTTTTGATTGTTAATTAGAGTTAGAATTTTTATGCTCAGCTTCATGTAATGATTTCAATTCAAGCTAATCAACCAAAGATTCTATTTATTATTAAGAGTCCAAATAATTACCTTAACAATTTTCATATCAGATTGTGCCACTTTTATTACATAAGTATTTGTTATATATAGTAAATTCAAAGTATAAGTCCATGAGATGAGTATAGATTTAAAAGTTAGTCATTTTAATAAGCTTTATTATATAGATTAACCGATAACTTATAAATATAAATAAATATTAGAACCATCTGAAAAATAGATATAAAAGTATAAATTATAAAAATTGTGTATAATCTATTTTTTAGTTTCTATCTCTTGTCTTCATTGAGAAATAGAACGAATTGCTGCACAGCGTACTAGCTTGATGCTTGCTTCTGTTTTTGTTATGGAGATTCGTTATACTTGACTTAGTAATAAGTCATCATCAATTCATTTTTAAGGTACCTTCATATCATTTACATGTTACAGTGAAGCTGGACTTTAATTCTAGACATTACTGGATGTCTGATATTTATATTGGCGCTTATTCATAAGTAAGGATGTTCACTATTTTGTGCGTGCCCGAATATGCAGATTTTTTTACTTTACTCGATTTGCTTACTTGAGGTTACTAAATGGAGCTTTTTTAGAGGATTATTAAGGTACCTCCTTAGCTTGTAGTATGATATCCCAAGCCTCGTCATGATTTCCTTGCACTTTAATACTTCCGATTATCGTAATCTCAAAGATTCCCGAGCCAACTACAACTCTTTTTAGTGTTGATCCTTTCATTCCTTATGATATTGAGTTCGATACGAGGCCTTAAACTTTAAAGCTCAGCCAGCTATCCGAAAATAGGGAGCTGAGCGTGTTGTTTATTTTATATTTCTCCAAGACCTTTTTCTCCAGCTCCTTCATATCGCTGTTTCAAGATCTTTCAAGCATTCCTTAACGTTCAAATCCGATTAAGTATACTAAGTGTACACCCTGTGTGCCATTTATCCAAAAGCCCTTATTTCCGTCTCGTTTAGCAACGACTCTTTAAATCCACCTACTCTACTCTTTCTGTAAACCACTATAGGATCCATAATAAAGCCATTGAATATAATTTCTTCAAAAGAATCAGTTAAATACTATATAAATCTTGAATATAGAAATACTAAAGCACAAAGAAATATAAATTAAACATGATTGAAATACTTTGAAAATTTTTAATTAGAAATATGTCTGATATAGAAAAGCATTATATATTATTGTTGAATTAATAATAAAATTATATTTATTTATGCTGCTCGAGGCAAATAGATATATTGATATTTTTAATTTATAACTCCAAATATATTTATTAATATCAAGAAATGAAAATTAAATTTGTATTTAATCAAAATAAAGTTTAATTTATTCCTCATTTTAAATATGAGAAATTTAAAAATAATTTACTAATAAAAATACCAAATCTTTAAATATAAAAAAAATTTAATGTATAAAATATATTATTTCATTTGAATATAAAACAGTGAACAAATTATCTTTGATTTTAACATTCAAGAAATTTGATAAATATAAAGAATTTTTTATTAAAAAAATTAAAAAATATAATTAGAGATTATTAATATATTAAAAATGGGCGCAAGTAGTAAAAATATAATATATTTCACTTGCGCCAATTTCAAATATAATGAAATATAAATCAAGCAAATTTATTAAAAATAATTATAATAATGTTTAGAAAATGACTTATTAATAATATGAATGTATTTTAAGAATTAATAAATTCCCAATGTAGTATCTATTTTGACTGAATTCTATATCTCATAGTCAAAGTTGGTCAAATCTCTTTGGCTTACAGCCTCTATTTGCACATCAGTTTTCTATCAAATTTCACTGGTAAAGGATATTAGTTGTCATGTAATCGGCATAATTTTAGTCAGCATCATCTTGAATGCTGGAGCTCTGGTCATAATTTGAACTACTTTACAATTTATCCTCTTCCTACTTTTGGAAAAATTAAATATGCAATGATGATCTCTTTTTGGAACTTGATTTCATTTGCTTGATGCGAATATATTCTTATAATGATTTTTATTAGATCTTATAAGATATCCGCAAGCGGAAATCATATTGTGCTTAAGACATTTCATGATAGTGAAAATGACTATCTCTTTAATAGCTACAGTTTTAGTATCATGAGAAAACTTCTGCCTATTTAAAGGCAATGATGGAACCCTAACATTATAATATTATGAACCCACCCAACTCACAGGCTTTAATGTAGAGTAACTCGGCCAAAAATGCAAAATAAAAAGAGTTTTACAATTTTTTCAACGAAGATTGTCGGGATTTCCTACCAAGTGTAGCATTTAATTCATCAAGTTGATCATATGGGTTAAAAAGGAGGTAAGTAGTTATCTTTAATTGTAATTCCCATCGTTGTATATCTGAAGAGAGTAAGTCAAAGTGTCCGCAGTTCCTCACTTAGAAGGACCCACCGTCCAGGATTTCCTCGATTATGCCAGAGACATCCCCTGGTTACTCAACTTTCTCCCTGATGAGCGAGACTGAGTGCACTTAGATAGACAATGGATCTGTGATATGCTCTATACCTAAGACACCGACGGTGTATCCAACATGATTCACGATACAGTACTTAAACAAAAGCTTGAGCCGAACCGAGATCTAGTAGTTAAAATGAGACATGAATTTGTTGACGCATATACTAGGTGTCTCAACTTCAGCATTAAGTTTACTCTCTATTTTAATTATTTGAAGCTGAAAAAGGCGAAGGAGTAAACCTAATGAAAAATTCATCTAAGAGAAAGAGGTCTAGAGATGAAATTAAATAGGTAATGATTACGAAACTGCCTTGAAATCAGGCACATAGCTTATTCTATAAGAAACAAAAAGGTTGAAACAAGATCATGATAAATTGGAAAGTGAAATATTAGACTTAAGCAAAATGAAGGAGCAAGTTGTGTAAGACTTTGGGTCGCAGAATCTTGAATGATTGGCTTTAAACTTCCGCATTTAAATACTATCTAGCCTTATTCTCATCCATTCTCAATACACTAATTAAAGAAAGCGTTAAAATAGGATAAATTGTTTTAGAAATTAAGGATTAAAATCATCTTTTTCTTATCCCCTGTTATTAGGGGTTTCTATGATCTATATAGCTCTTTAAGGGTTTCCTTTTTTTTGAAACCTTATTCAACCAGGCTTCCATACTTTCTTCACTCTCCTCATGCTCCTTGTAAGTTTCATTCAATGACTTTTCTATGCAACCCCTCCTTTCGGGTCTAAGTCGGTGCAAATAATTTTTTATCCTAATTCGGTGCAAGATCAATTTTTTACCCTTATGATACATTAAATCTTCCTACCCCTCATAAAACATATCAAAATTTATTAATACATACTTTTAATAAATTGAATCGAACTCCTTCATGACAGCTCGCTCATATGACACTAATATATTAATTAAAAAATTATACTATAATTAAAAATTAAATTTTTCTATGGAACATATATTCGTTATAAGTAAAATAAATAAATATTTTCTCATTGAAAAATCATATTAAGTCAATTAAGAACGAAATTTAGCGCTTAAGAACATTAATTTCAGCAAATATAAATAATGCTCTTAATCGCTAATCTTCGTTCTTAATTGACTTAATATTATTTTACAATGAGAAAATATTTATTAATAACGAATATCTGTTCCAGAGAAAAAATTAATTTTTTAATTATAGCATAATTTTTTAATTAATATATTAGTGTCATATAATCGATTTACTTTGAGTTTCTGGCTCTTTAGGCACAGCTAGAGTATTGATTTCCTCTTAAGAGCTATTCTTTGGTTCCTCTATATCCTTAATTGTTCCTATGAAAGCTTCTTCTACTTTTTCGACTATCATCTCCTCTATAACCTTTACTTCTGCAGATTCAGGATCTTTGATTGGAGTCTTTTCAAAAGGAACTTCACATTTCTCTGTATGATCAATAATGTCCATTCAATAGCTTCTTTTTTGTCTTACAACATAAACTATACTTTTTTGAACTTTTTATCTAATATAAGGTCGGTTTTCATGCTACTCTACTTAAAGAAGCTACTAAGCACTATCTTTGGAGTTGAGCAGATACAATAATCTTTACCATCTGCCCTTAGTATTAATTCTTCAGATTCTTCCTATAATCTGATCTTAAAACTTTTAGAAAAGATATATGAGATAATGAGGTAAGAACCTCCGTTCTAATTGTTTTGATCCTTTTTCTCAATCTCAGTACCTCTTCCATGAACTTATTCAGTAAGTATATTCCATATTCCATATTCCTTTTTCGCATACTTTCATTAGGTATGTGCCTTCAATCAAAGATAAGATATTGGCGGCTTGCTCTCTGATTTAACTTGTGAAGTTGTAGCCCGATCTCAAAAGGCCAATCTTAATTGCATTGTAGTTTGCTGAAGTCACTATTTGAACAGGGGAGTAGCTTAGCTGCTCTTTAATATTGGCTTTGATCATAGCCATATAATCACTTTAATTTGTGCTCATTAACACATCGGGGAATAGTGTCTTTTTGACTCCTTAGATTTTATCAAGGGTGGAAAATATTACATTTGTAGCTTGAAATGCTAGCTTTAAACAGTTCTTTTCAGATTAAGAGATTGATTCCAGAAAATTCGATGAATTTATGTGACTGCTGAAAGTAATTAGTCAAAATAGTATAAAAATCGTCAATAAAGAAATCCTTAAATACAAAGAAATATATGATATACTAACTTTAAACGTTTTTAACATTTTATGTTAGAAATATTTGTAATCTATGAAAGAATTTTATTTTATTATGAATTTTTGAATTTAAACATATTTATTTTTGCAACTTAAGCCAATTAAATATATTATAATTTTTAATTTATATCTTAAAGTATATTAATTAATTATAGGAAACTGAAATGAAGTTTACTTTTGATTAAAATTAAGTTTAATTTATTCCTATTTACTAACATGAGTAATTTTAAATTAAATTTCAATAATAAGTATTATATCTTAAAAAATAAACAATTTTAATGTATAATTCAAACTATTTGCTTAAAATATAAAACTATGAATAAATCTCATTTAATTTTGATAAAAAAGTAATTACATTTTAAATTAAAAATAAAAATTTTAAGATTTAAATATATATATTTTAATTATATAAAAAATGGGCTCAAGTAGTAAAAATAAAATATTTATCACTTGAGCCCATATTTAATATAATAATATAAAAATCAAATGAATTTCTAATAAATAATTATAATTATGTTTGGAGAATGATTTATTTATAATTTCTATGTATTTTAAGAATATAAATATTTCAGATTTTTATCTTATTTTGACTGAATCTAAAGAGTTGATTATAGAATCGACAGTGATATCAAATATAACCCAGTCGTACCCGTCGACTAATATATAGCCTTGCTACCTTGCACTCGCAGCCTTGCTTTTCTTTTGCATTATCTTCAATTAGGGCTAAGTATAATTAAAGATGCCAGTATCTTTGGCAAAAAAGTTCAGATTGTAATTAAGCTACATAGCTTTAATGACTCTCTAGTATCGTTTGAAGTCTCTCTGCATTAGGTACTCAATTTTGTTGAGTATAAAGACTGATCTTTAAGTTTTAAGAGCAATAAGAATTGTTGATGCAATTCATTTTATAGTCATTCCATTGCCAATACCAAAATGAATGAAATGGTTTCAACTCTAGTTTTCACAATTGTAAAACACCGTTAACAAATTAAGAATGAAGATTAGAGATAAAGATTAATAAAATTAAAATATATTTATTAATGGCTGAAATTAAATATAATTAGGCAAAAAACAATTTTACGCACCCTGATTGGTTTATTTTATAGAGACGATAATTCGAGTCAATAGTTATAATAATTAGCCGAAACTTTAATAATTTACGCCAATAATAAATATATTTTAATTTTATTTATTTAATTCCCAATCTTCATTCTTAATTTGCTAGCGGGGTTTTAGTTTAAGCATAAGACCTGCGAGCACAAGAATTTGAAGCCTAAATTTTACTCCAAAGTATAATTAGGCACTCACTCTTAAAATTTCATCTGCAGTCTTGGAATTGAGTATTGCTGCCACTTGGTTAGACGAGTTCTCTTTCTTGAATAGCAATAAAAGGCCATTAACAGCCTTTTCAGACAAGGCTTCCATAGTTCTTGCCAATATCAAGGTCAAAGAAGTCACAGTTGAGACAGTTGCCAATAGTTTGGATGATTAACTATACATTTTCTCAACTAGCTCATTCACCATCAGCTACTAAACTTTACTGATTTGTTCAATCTTCCCTAACCATTACATATCTCTGCTTTATCAGTCATTAAGCTAGGCCTTTCATAAAGTGCATCATTGAGGCTTTGTCGATAACTTATTGCTTTTATAAGAAAGTTGCCCTTGTCTAAAATATGAAGTCTTTTAAAGACTCTAAATTAGGGTCTGAGCATAAGGCGCATATTCTTACAAAGTAATCTGTATACTTTCCAGGAATGCCTCTAATTAGGTTCAAGCCACAGTGTTGCTTTAGCATGATAATAAAAGGCACATTCATAATAAAGAAGGAATTTATTATTAGTTTGATGACCTAAGGATCAATTGGAAATTAGAGTCAAGTCTAAGCAAAAAGATGAATGATGCCTTGATTAGTCTAGTTTAGCTTCTAGAATATTGCAAGCTGCTTACTAAGGCATGTTGCCTCATTGATAAAGATCAAGTTGGCTAAGCTTATGGTTTGTCTAGTATTGGGTGATGTTATAAGTAAAGAGAATTGTTTCTTATATTAAGATATCTTGAGCTTGGTACTTTTTACATGTATTGAAACCAAGGGCAGCCGGAAAGATACGAGCTTTGGAGTCTTAGTCTAGGTTTTCGATGCTTGAGATAAAATCTGAAACTATGTAATTAAATAGAAGAGCCCTTGGTTCACTTAAGGTTCATTTACCATTGCAAAGTGCTAAAGGAAAGAAAGTAAATATTGGGTATTTCGGCCATTATTTCTTATGGAGCATCTCCTAAATTGCTAGAGCTTAACTAGGACGTTGAATTAATTCTAGTACTTAATCTGGAGCACCCTAATTTTAATCACAAATCACAAAATACCTCCTAAAGCATTACTTACTTAATTATGTGAAACTCATAAATTGGTAAGCGCTATAAACAATCTATATTTAAAAGTAAAAATGATTACTTCTTCACCCATTTTTTTAGAGCTGGATAGTGTTTTAGAACTCATTATCTTCTCTAAAACTCTAAAAACTTCTCTTGAAACTTGTAAGCTTTCAAAGCTCTCATATAAGCTCTCAGTTATCGAGATAGTTTTATAATTTTAAATTCAAATTTTAATTTGAGCGATACCATTTTAAGAAAATCAGCAGCACTTCTATCAAACTTAATGAGACTTACCTTTGGCATCAATAAAAGTTTGATAGCTGTGAGATGAACTCTCATAAGGAACTACCAGAGCTATCACTTGAGATCTCTGTTATAAAAATAGATATTAATATTGATAAATTATAAAGCATTATTAATCTAGTATAAAAAAATGAGAAAACTGTTACATTCAAATCAAAAATGCAAGCAAATAATATTATGTTCATATCAAAGCACAATAGTAGAAAAAAAACCGTATCTTTTTTAATTAGAACTTAAATTAATTAATAAAAGATTATTATATTAAATTTTGTTTTTTTTTCAACTTTTTCATTTCATTTCTATTTGAGGGCATCTAATTAATTGTTGCTGTAGTAATCTCTGAGTTTTCAAAAAAATTAATTTTGAGATATTTTCATGATAATTCCTTTAAGTATCTTTCTAAAAAAATGATTATGATTAATTTCAAAAAATTCAATAATAACAATAATAATAACAGTAGTAATAATAGTAAAATTAATAGCAATAAAATTATCAAAATTAGCTGGAATTATAATGCTAAAAATTTTCTAAAAATTTCAAGTTAAACGATTAAATGATGAAGAAGACAATGATGATAAAGTAAGTTAAAATAAATAATTTTCGTAATTTTTAAATTCTAAAAAATTTTTAGCATTATAATTCCAGCTAATTTTGATAATTTTATTGCTATTAATTTTACTATTATTACTACTGTTATTATTATTGTTATTATTGAATTTTTTGAAATTAATCATAATCATTTTTTTAGAAAGATACTTAAAGGAATTATCATGAAAATATCTCAAAATTAATTTTTTTGAAAACTCAGAGATTACTACAGCAACAATTAATTAGATGCCCTCAAATAGAAATGAAATGAAAAAGTTGAAAAAAAAACAAAATTTAATATAATAATCTTTTATTAATTAATTTAAGTTCTAATTAAAAAAGATACGGTTTTTTTTCTACTAATGTGCTTTGATATGAACATAATATTATTTGCTTGAATTTTTTATTTGATTTTAACATTTTTCTCATTTTTATTATACTAGATTAATAGGGAAAAATAAATTTTTCAAAATACATAACTGTTTATAATAAAAATAATGTAAATTAATTTCTATTACAGTGTGAGAAAAATGAAAACAATTTAGACTTTTGTAATTTAAACCATTGGTCCATAAAATTTAGTTTTTATATATTAGACTTAATAATTAATTATTTTATTATTTTCAAGATTGTTTGTTATTAAAAGCAGAGATTAGTATAATTCTATAATTATTTGATTTTTAAAAAACAATTAATATAATTTCTGATATGAAATAATGAAGTGAAAATTGAGAGCGCATATTTTACAACCTCATTCACATAATAATTTAAGATAAAAAGTTTTATTAGCTGTATTGAACGAGAAAATTTCTATCTATCATAATTTATTTTTAATTTAAGAATTAATTGTACTTACTTTGTTTTATTATGCAAAATATGCTTGAGAATCCAGAGTGGATTCCATTCTCTTATTTGTGCTTTAATTCCATTTAATGATTTTCTTTATTTATAACTTTATGTATTAATTTCTAATGATTTTTAATTTACAAATATAATTGATCAATAATAGGAAATAAATGGCAAACAAGTGTGTGGGTGAAAAAGAGAAGGTGAAAGTTAGAATTGAAATTTCAATGTAAGCAGAGGAAGTTGAAGTATATTTTTGTGAGAAGTGTGAAATAGACTTCACTCATTAATCAAGCTGGTACAGGCTAATGAAAGTTCATAAGAAAGTTAAGCCTCCTGTAAACTTAAAGCATGACAAAGTTTATGGAAAATATAAAATTGCTATGAATGCCATAAGCAGTACTCTCATACAAGAGACTTGCATCTTTTAAAAGCGACAAGAAAGATTTAGATATTGAAAATTAAGACACTCAACTGAAGCTGATCAACAAAAGAAAAGCAAGGGAGCATCTTTAAGTTACTGAGCTTTAACAAGTAAGCAAATAAGAGCATGTGAGGGTTGCACACAACCTCAAGGCATCAGAATTCACTAAAATCATGATTAAAATATAATACAATAAAATTCCAGTATTTTCATAGATTAATTTATACTTCGCTCGAAAGCTTTCTAATTCTAGAGCATTCCTATGACAAGAAAGCTATTAAGAATCATCAGCATGCTTACAAAGTATATCCTTTCAATTATCTCCTTAGTGATGATAAGTATTAAATGGAGTTAACTAATAATGAGTATTAAGTACTCACTCTGGCTTAATTCAAAAAGTTCAAATACTTAATAAAGCTAGTTGCTGTTCTCCTTGCCAAAGATCATGAAGCTTTCAGACTGCCACTATTTGAAATAACCCTCAGAGATTTCATATCTGATTAAAGAAATCATAGATAGCTTGTATTAATAGCTACCTGAACTAAAATGGGTATCAAAGAACTTTTTAAAATAGGCTTTGTTCACAGGGATCTCAAGCATGAGAATATATTGTTAAACTTTTCACCTGTAAAAGTATCAAAAATTTATTTAACATAGCTTTAAGATTGAAAGTATCGAGACTTGGAAGTGTTATGGAAATTCACGGTTATTATTCAGAGAGGAAAATCTGGAAAGATGGAGACTTTCAATGGGATGTTTGGGCTATAGCAGCAACAATAATATAGTAAGTTATGCCTAACAACTATTAATACTCTCCAAGGTGTGAGATGACGCAATACAAAGAATAATGCAATTTATTGACAAAGAGAGAGTCTCTCAATCAATGAAATGGATAGCAGATTCAATTATAATAAGACCAAACTCAAGATCAGGCAACTCAATAGAGCAGATAGAGTTGTGATTAAGTAAGATAAACTTCAAACATCTCCTTCATGATCCAAATCAGCGTTTTGAGTGATTAAATTAAATACATTTTATATAAATTTCACATTAAATCCTATTAATAACCCCGAATCCTAACAAATTCCCTAGAAATCAAAGCACTTATAAACCTCATTAAGGGTTTAGGGTATGACTGTAATAAAAATTATTGAGAATGACATATGAGGAAACGATTAATTTAGATGTAAGAGTGAGAAAGATTCAAAAAAAAGAATCGAACAACTCTTAGATAAGTAAAGGTTTCTAGAAAACTAAAAGAGCTTGCGAACTCAACTTTAATCAAACCAAGCTAAGATAATTAGGTAACAATAGATAATATCAAACAGCTACTTGGGAAGATAAAAGAGTACTGCCTCAAGACACTAAGTTAATGTTTGTGTGAAATTTTTTAATTAATCACTTGTTATACTCACTTAAAAAGCTAATATTTTAACAATAGGACCCTCAAAGCCTATTAAAACCGTAAAAAAGCATGCCATAATTGTCTACTTTTATCAATAAAAAAATCAAACTACTTAGGTATTGGAGTTTTGATTATATTTATATTCTCATAGTTTTCTAGTTCCTATTTAGACTCCTCGAGGTTTGCTGCTGCTTTCTCTTAAATATAATTTTAAAGATGTCCCAGTCTTATTCATGATGGTCAAGAAAAAGTATATTAAAAGAATTTTCTTGTTCTTACCATTTATTCTCATAAAATTAGTCTATATAAATCTGCACATATCGTATTTCTACACTTCTACTCTAAATAAGCCCCATATTTTTTACGTTAGAATTATTATAAATAAATAGTATTTTTTATAGTTTTAAGCTAGATTAATCAAGAATAGTGCTTAAAGATACTGTGGGCATTTATCTTATTATGCTTTTAATGATATTTTATGGGGAAAATTAATATATGATTAAGATTTCAATAAGCTGCCTAAGGTCATTTATTTTACTTTTGGCTTTAAAAAATTTGGACAGACCGAACTTTTTCACTGCAACATGCAGTTTCTAATTCATACTTCCTTTAAACATCTTAATATATCGATTCAGGTCATTTAGATCTCGCTAAGAACGATTATTAATATAGTATTGATTTATCATCGAAGCGAGCAAAGATATAGGCATTATATGTTTTGTTTTTGGTAATATTGTAGGAATACATTTGATTTGGGAAAAAATATTAGTAAATTAATAATTAATAATTAAAATTCGTGGCATTTAACTTTCTGGAAACCTATACAATATGGTACTTGTTCGGTCGATAGAGAATTCAAAATTAGCTGGACTTTCTTATAGGCGGTTCCCCTCTATCGTATTTCTGAAGCGAGATAACTTGACTTTAATTTTGGCATTAAAATCAACTAAACATATCAGACAAAATTAATGTCAAGTTATCTCGCTTCAGTAATACGATAGAGGGGTACCGTCATTAGTAAAGTCCAGATAATTTTGAATTCTCTATCGAATAAGTACTATTGTATAGGTTTCCAGAAAGTTAACTGTCACGAATTTTAATTATTAATTTACTAATATTTTTCCCAAATCAAATGTATTTCTACAAATATTATTTTATTTTTATGAAAATAGGATATAAGGCAATTGTTGTCTATGGCTGTTTACTGATAATTACATTTTAAAAATAAATTAATATTTTATTTTTTAAATTAAATTTTTTTTTTATTACGATTTATTATTCCAATTATTAAATTTCATCTTTTATAAAATAAAAATGTCTAAAACAATTTATTGGAGTCTGATTTATATTCTTAAAATAATAAATAAATAGCATGAATCTTTGTAATATCCAATTAAATGTAGCGATTCTAGTTATTTAGACCTCGCTGAGTATGAAAATCGAAATAGTATTGATTTTTCTTCAAAATGCCAAAAAATAAATGCAAAGTAAGCAATTTTTGCATTTTACTTATTTAATTCTTAAACCTTTATTTTTTTATGAGTTTTAAGGGTCACGGAAATTAACGAGGTGACTTGAAATAAAGCATTTCTACTAAATTTAGCTTATGAACAATTCTGTAACAATGCATCATAAGTTAAATAGTAATATTTAAAAGATACAGGTCGGTTCATTTTGTCCATTTTGAAATTTGGCCATGACCGAAGCTTCAACGAATGATTCTAGTTAATTAGACCTTTCTGAACACAAATCTTGTATATGATCATGCTATTGAAATTATCAAAATATATTATATAAGTGAATTGTAGAAAAATAAATATTTAAACTGATTCTTAATTACTAAAGAAATAATAAATTTAGTTATTTATAGCTTATAATAATTTATTTGAAATATTAAGATATGTAATGGAGATCAAAACCGGGTTAATGAAGATAATTTTTCTTACTTTTGCTCAAATTAAATGTAATAGTTTTATCGAACCATATTTCTATAAATTATATTCTTTTATTTTAGTTTTAATTAACTAAATTTATTGATAATAAATATTGATATATAAAATATGAATTAGTTTATTTTTAGCAAATCTGAGAGATATATTTTAATTATGATTTTAAATGTTTTAAATCCTTAACTATATAATTTAATATGATTAAAAAATAGAGAACAGAAATTTCTTAATATTTTTTTATATAAGAAATATACAATTTTTAGACATACATTTTTTATTATGCTTATTTTATATAAACATAATTAAATTAACTATTAATGCTTATGTAATTTAAAAATAAGAATGGCAAAATTTAATAAAACATTGCAATTTTGACTTTTTTCGATATTTATTGTATTTTTAGGCATAAATGTTAACTTATCTGTATTTATGAGTATAAGGATAAGTATGATTAACAAAGGATTTATATTTTTACAATTTGATTATAAATACCAATTTTATATAAATCATGTCTACAATCTATTTGATTTCTTTGCAGAAATCGTCCTGTTTAACATGATAGGTAACTTAACTATTTGTTTTATATAGTAAGACATGCATTCCATATCACTCTCTATACTTATAACAGCTACTACCCATTCATCTTATTAAAATGATCCATTCTCCCACTTCTTTCTGATTAGAAAGTATTCTGTTGTTTACCGAAAACCTTAGTTGATATTACAGTTTTTAGTACTTACATAGTGGAATCTTTATTAGAGTATTGTATTAATTAAATGTTTAAATTTAATTTTTCAGTTATTTATATCGAATTAAATTTATAACATCTATCTAATTACCAAAAAATTTAATTGACAGTAGTCCCTTATAATCTCTCAATTATTTTATTTAAATAAGTAATTGCTGAGAATGGATTTTACTTTAAAATAAACACTCATAAGAAAAAGATATTTATTAAAGGTTTAATTAATAGTTCTTGATGCTATCTTTAACATGAATAAAATTAATAATAATTGTTTTTTGGATTTCTAAATAATATTCGTATTTATATATGCGTATAAATTTTATGTAATAGCAAAGCAATTTTAAAGTTCCTACAACTTTTAAAATGATGTTTAATGTTTAAGATATTTCTGTTGATAAAATAATCATAGTCAATAGAAATTCTTAAAACGATCGAAGTTTTATTGGATATAAAATTTAAGCTATTCCTAATTTAGGTGATTTTCATAATTCCATTCATCTTATGAATTCCCGTCTGGTCCTAGTAAAAGATCGTGATCAAAATCTGTATATTAATTGTTTTCATTATTCATTCTCATAAATTGCATATATATATATATTCATAAATATTAGGGACAATTTATTAAAAAGATACTCCAATATGATTTTTAGATGTTGCTATTAACGCACTTTTGTTCTTATTTATATTAATGAGAAGTTATTTTATAATCGTCAGTTAAAAATGAATCTCGGACAATAACTATAACGACTTAATCAATTTCAACTCCCAAACTATGCATCTATAATCATAGATACATCAATAACTTTATCACAATTATTTTGTCTCTCTCTCTTTCATGTGCCCAATTCTCGTTCACAAAATATTATGTAAATAATAATAATTATTGAAATCATCTATTTCTTGATTATAAAATACCCTGGGAGGTCCTAACGAGCGTTGAAATCTATGACGAGGCTTGGAGGTCCTCACCTAAGTCGAGAAGAGCCCTGAAGTAATTTGGGATGGCAGTGCATCATCACCTTGAGGACCAGACTCTGCTGGTAGGTACTGAAGGTGTTAGGAGGCTTTGACAAAGTTGGAAGACACTGCATTCAACACCACAAGTTTACATTTCATTTAGAAATCTATATTAGATTAAAGGCTAGAAAATTATGTAAGATATATAATATTAAAACTAGATAATTTTCTTAAATAATAGAGTATTATTTTAATTTATTATATACAAAATTATAATCAAGATTTCGAAATATATATATAAAATTGCCATTAATTGCTTCATTTAAGCATGTGTAAATACATAATAAAATTACTTTTATATTTATAATTTCAAGGCAAGTGCATTGAGTAGAGACGAAATTGGCCGTACGTATTTTTACATAATCTTTGAAATTCAGTTTAGGCATTTCGGGCTTGCAAATAGCAAGCAAAAATAATTATAGCAAAATTATAAATAGCATATGAAATTTAGAATATTTTAAATAGATTTAAATACCAATTATTTATAAAGAATTACATGATAATAATTTGTTAATTTGAATTTATATTACCTATGTTTATTTGAATATTTCTGGTTATAATCATTATATAATCTTATTTATTTTAATCTTAATGAGATATTATAATTATAATATGAATAAAGTAGTCATTAGTAATAATCAATTATTATATAAATTTTTAAAAGAAATTACTATTTTTTTACATTAAATAATATACTTAATCCTAAGTACACATTAAAATTAATAAATTCGATTAAATTCTTAAAATATATATTCATTAATTTTAAAGCTTTAACTTATCTTAGTCATGCTTTTGCTAAATCTTCATCTTCAATTAATTGTTAAATGTATTAATCAGGATTTAAAATATAAATTAAAATTTAATTATATCTGAGAATTCTGACCATCAAGAATAATAAATAAAAGCATGTAAAATAAGTAGTAAAAAAGATAAATAAATATAAATATTAAGTATAATCAAACTTAATTACATGGTTGTTTTTTAGTTTTGGGAAAAAGTATACTAAAGGAAAAACAGTTTCTTATTTTTTTCAACTATTTATTCAAATTTTGTAGTAATATTAAAATTCATAATAAGATTTGAATTCAAGTCATGAAAACTACTGATCTTGGCATATCGCCTTGGCACTGTGTTATTTAAGTATTTAATGAAAATATTATCTTCAGAAGCATATTTGTTCTCTTACTTTATTTATTTCTTAGCCAATTTCTAATCATTAGCATTAGATGCTGTAAATAATTATTTGTTGTTTTGCAACTGCCTTTATTTTACATAAGCTAATTGGGATTAATTATTTAAAAATGCTCACTGCATGCCATATTAATGCAGAAGTGAATATGATCGTGTATTTCATTGTCTTCATGTATAGTTGTTTAATCTAAAATTATACCAATATAATAGATTTTGGCAGCTAATCTCAACATTAAACAAAATACCTATTTTCAAATTTTTTGGTTTGCAAAAAAAGTAAAGAGTGAACATGATGTTGGGACCAACCAGAAAAGCACACTAAAATATCAGTAATTTACGAAATGCTCTAGAGATTCAAACGACAAGAGTCACAAAGAAGTCAAGATTATCTAACATGATTTTTATCAATCTTTGGTGCAATTTACATTTCTTTATATTACGTATGATTCTAAATTAGGTATTTTAAAATGGTGGTCGCAATACCAATACAATCATTATGATTTTCTCTTGTAAGCTATCTTTCCTAATAATGAAAGAATGTATCAAAATTGATTTCATATTAGTGGGATTTGATTATTCTTGGTGACAAACTACTCTTCATCAGTGCATTTTGATTTGACTAATAATTACTTGGGTTCTGACAATTTTAGATCTTAACTGAAATTTTATAACTTTTCTAATAAAAATGGAGAATATAATCAAATGCATAAATTTCATTGTAAGTGTTCCTGAGAGGAAAAAACAGCAAAATTATGAATAATAACTTATTTTCTTACTAACCACTAATACTTTCTAAATAATTTTAAGTTAAACTTTATAATAACATTCAAATTTGAGTAAGGATTCTAAACTTATTACAGCAGTTCTTCCATTAGATATTTTTAGCAAAAACTTCTAGAAGGAGTATCCAAAAATCCAGCAACTTTAATTTTCTTTAGTTTTAGCATTTATTCTGTGTATTTTTATATTATTTTTGGAGTACAATGCTTCTCTTCATTTGAAAAATTAAAAGGATGTGATACACTGATTTATCTTTTGTATTTTTAAATATAAATACCTATAATAGATTTTTATTTATCATTAAATTCATATATTGATATTCTTAATGTTATGGAAAATAATAAATGATAATTCTCTATTATTCCTTACTTTCTTATAATAATTTGTTGACTCATTTTTGAAAATTTACTTCGAGAAATGATGAACTTATAAATTAATCTTTATAAAATATTAATCTTATTTATCTCTCTGTTTTTAACATTATAATTAAAAATTTGATTTTTAATACAGTGGCAGTGGTTCAGTGTTACCAATATTAGCTCGTAATTCAATATAAAACCTTTGATACTCCTTGATTTTTAGAAAAGATATTTAAATATTATGTTTTCGAAATGCTTTCTTTTATATATTGTTTCTAGGTTCATCTATTTAATTTTCTTGTTTTTATTCAGCATAATCACAATTGTTTATATATAATTTTTTAGAGGATTATTTCTTATTTTTGCTTAGAAACATTGGTGAATCATAAAATTAAAGTATAAGTTTACAATTTTAAAGTTTTTTTTGTCTCTAGTTTAATATGAATAAATTTAATTGAATTAAGTACATAAAAGTTCTCTCCTTCTAATTTATCATTAAAAAATAAATTGATAGTATGTAAGTATCTATTATGCTTTTACTATATGATTTCTTATTAAAATTGATATTGAAGCAGAAATTATTCGTCAATCTTTTAATTGAGAATTTCCAAATGGTTTATTAAAAAATATAGATTATATTCAATATTGATGCGATATAATAATTCAATCATTAAATGATTTCTTTTCTATAATTCCAACTTGATTTATATCTATTATATTTTTTTTATTTATTTATAGATTCACTTCAATTTTATGTTAATTATGAATAATAATTATTATTATAATAATAATAAAATAATAAAATAAAGTTTCGAACATATTGTAGGATGATTGGTTGACTGACCAATTTGATTGAGCAGGGGTATTTGATTAAAAGTACGGAATATCCAAGGTTTATGCTGTGTTCCAACCTAGATAAAGCAAGAAATTCAAAAAGGAGCTGGTATGACTTAAAAAATAGCAGCGTTTGAATATACCTGGTAATTTGGTTTCATATCTGGAAGATATAACACCAATTTTGATGAAAATTAACCATACTTGATAATTTCATGTTGATAGTCCAGAGAAAATTGGTTTGAGTATTTAGTTCTAATTAATACTAATCTCCTTGATATGATTAATAATTAGTCCTAATCATACTCAATGTCATATTAATTAGTTTACTTATAAATAGGACTCTTTAGGTTTTCAATAATTTGTATGTTATATTAAATATCATTAGTATTTACTCTAAAAATTATTTAATAAGAAACACAGAATGCGTATACTGAGCAAATTACAAAGGGATATCAAACAAGATGACATTGAAAATGAAGACCTTCTACACCAAGCAAAATACACAATAGAAATTATCTAACAAAACAAAGATTAATGGGGACTACAAATACTTGAAATAGCTACATTCATAGCTAGAAAATTAATTAGAGTGGGCTTAACTACAGTCAACAGCTTCCAAATACAACTAACAAAGGTCCATTACATCGAAGAGAACAAGAGCGATGAAGTACAACTTTTGACACAACTACTTTTCTAAATGCTAAGACTCGCCTCTATAAACAATGAATTCATAAAACCCTAAAAACCATCCACCAGAGCTCCAATACTACACTCAAGAGCTCAGAATGAACCAAGTCTAGAAAAACCATCTTCTCCACCAGGAGAAAAGGAATCAATCTACCTAAACTCAAAGGGTAGCATAGCAAATAGTAAAAACAACAAAATTGCCAATAGAAACGCCGACTTCATCACAAAAAGAGCAATAAACTCAGATAATGAGGAAGACTGGAGTTCGGTCGAAGAGAGGCAAAAGTATGATGACAACATCAATGATAGTGTATACCCCGAAAGCTCAAACGAACCAACATACTTGGTAGACAGTAGTAATGAGGAATAAAAGGAAGACATACTTCCCTCCTCACCACCTATATATTAACCAGCCTCAAAATTCAATGACATCTAATATGACATGGAATAAATTTAGTACTAAATATGGATCCTAATTAAACTATTAACAATTAAGAAATTAATTATTATTAAAATAGATCCTATTAAGAGATTTATACCATTTCTAAGGCGTAACTTTAAGAAAGATTCGATTTAATAGAATCTTGCATTTCAATATGGCTAAGTCCAATCAACACTAAGTACTTAAAACAAATTATGAATGCTAGTCATATTTAGGGATATAAAAGGACCAAGACTAATACAAACTCTCAACTTTAGTGATTGAGAGCTTGAAGAATTCATCAAGACAAAAACAGGCTCACCACTAGAAAATAGCGCCGAAGTGGTAAGCTTTATGAGACTCCTTAACCTACTAATCCTTAAAAATATGGTAGCCAAAGAGACAAGCTGCATATCAATAAGTGCAGACTACCATGAAAACCGTAATAGAGCAGAGATATTAATAAAATGTCTCCAAAAACATGTATACTTCATGAAAAGTGACCTAGTCTAACTAATCACCACAAGATTCAAAGAAATTATTGGAACAAAACACTTAAATTGGCAATCAATGTCAAGAACTTTGACACACAATTCAAATTTAAGGAATCAGGAGAATCAATACAAATGCTAAACCAGAAAAGAAAGGGAAGAAAGAAAAAACCAGAGATCAAACAAAAGAGTAGGAAAGAAAAGAAGAAGATGAAGACTAAGACTCAGTATGCATGGAGAGAATCTCCAACCTAATTTAAAGGGGTTTACCCTTACAAGCTTATAAGATCGGGGGGTCCCCAGAGACCTCACTGTGAACTTATTAATATTATTATTATTATAATAATAAATATCTGTGAATTCATTAAATATTAATCTTCATATTTCAAGTTTATAATTTTCTTCTTTCTAGTTTATTGACTGTAAAATTTTTAAGATTCTTACTCTGAAATTTTTACATGTTTTATTAATCTATTTAAATTTACTCCTCATGTTTCATTCACATTCTAAGGATATTTCTACTGTTTTCATTTCAGTTTTTTATCATTTTGTTGTTGTCTTTAAATGACCCAATCATATATAAATGTTATTAATGTTTAAATAATCTAATTCCAATAAATATATGTGAAAGTTCTTTGTTTGTTTTTTACCAACTTTTTAAAGATTATCTCTTATCTATTCTATAGGAAAACTTTAATTAATCTCTATTATGATTAAAATGTTTTTAATGGCGTCTCATCATAAATCAAGCATAAAACCCCATCAATAGAAAATTATCAAATAATGGGATATAAGAAGGTGTTAAAAATTATAAGATAAGTTTTTCATTAATTGATTTATTAATTAAGAAACAATACCACTAATTCTAAATTAAAATTATTTAATTACTTTTGGTTTGCAAGT
>ARYC01019201.1:0-72403 GCA_000711775.1 Oxytricha trifallax | reverse complement strand
TTTGAGAAATGGTTTCAAACTTGAGAGATTGATATCAATTTCTACTGTTATAGTTCCATATTTATAAATTTAAATTGGTACGTACTAAATTAGGAGCAGCTCCTAAAATGCTAGTACTTAATAAGGAGCATTAATTAAACCTAGTACTTAATTAGGAGCACCCTAATTTTAATCACAAAATCACAAAATACCTCCTAAAGGAGTACGTACTTAATTAGGTGCACCTCCTAAATCGGTACGTGCTATAATCAACTTATAATTGAAAGTTAAAAATGGTTACTTCCTCACCTATATTTTGACTGGGTTGTCTCTTAACACTCATATTTCTTCTCTTATACTCTAAGAACTTCCCTTGAAATTTGTAGGCTTGCAAAGCTCTCATATAAGCTATCAGTTATAGAGGCAGTTTTATAATTTTAAATTCAAATTTAAATATGAGCGCTAACATTTTAAGAAAAAACAACAGCACTTCCATCAAACTAAATGGGACTTACCTTTGGCGTCAATAAAAAGTGTGATAGCTGTGAGATGAACTCTCATAAGGAACTACCAGAGCTATCACTTGAAGTCTCTGTTATTAAAATATAGATATTAATAATAGAAAATAAATGGCAAACAAGTGTGTGGGAGACAGAGAGGAGGAGAAAGGTATTAATGAAATTCCTATATAAACTGAAGAAGCTGAAGTCTATTTTTGTGAGCTATGTGAGAGAGATTTTGCTCATAAATCAAGCTGGTACAGACATATGAAGATCCATAAGGAAGCTAAGCCTACTGTATACTTAAAGCATGACAAAGTTGATGGAAAGTATGATTGCTTTGAGTGTCATAAGCAGTACTCTCATACAAGAGACTTAAAGAAGCATCTTTTAAAAGCCCACAAGAAAGAGATAGGAGTTGAAGATTAAGACACTCAACTGAAGTTGCTCAACAAAAGAAAAGCAAGGGAACTTCTTTAAGCTGCTGAGCTTTAACAAGCAAGCGAATCAGAGTATGTGAGGATTGCACGCAACCTCTTAGCATCAGAGGTCACTAAAATCATGATTTAGATATAATACAAGAAAATTCCAGTACTAGCATAGATTGATTTAGATACTTCTCTCTAAAGCTACCTAATTCTGGAGGACTCCTATGACAAGAAAGTTATTAAGGATCATCAGTATGCTTACAAGGTATATCCTTTCAACTATCTCCTTAGTGATGATAAATATTAAATGGAGTTTACTAATGAGAATTAAGTACTCACTCAGGCCAAGTTTAAAGAATGCAAATACTTAATAAAGCTAGATGCTGTTCTCCTAGCCAAAGATCATGTGGCTTTCAGACTACCAATCTTTGAGATGACACTCAGAGATTTCATAACTGATCAAAGAAATCATAGATAGCTTGCATTAATATCAACCTAAGCTATACAAGGTATCAAAGAGCTTCATAAGTTAGGCTTTGTTCACAGAGATCTCAAGCCTGAGAATATAATGT
The DNA here is from genome assembly GCA_000711775.1 of Oxytricha trifallax. Taxonomy (NCBI): domain Eukaryota; phylum Ciliophora; class Spirotrichea; order Sporadotrichida; family Oxytrichidae; genus Oxytricha; species Oxytricha trifallax. The sequence continues at coordinate 70,924 of ARYC01019201.1, read as the reverse complement.
TGAACTTTTCACCAGTAACAGTAACAATTATTGATTTCAACAGAGCCTTAAGAGTGGAAGTATCAAGACTTGGAAGTGTAATGGGAACTCCAGGTTATTATCCAGAAAGAGAAGACTGGAGAGATGGAGACTTACAGTGGGATGTATGGGCTTTAGCAGCTATAATAATAGAGTGCGATATGCCTCGCAACGATTACTACTCTACAAGGTGCGAGAAGGATGCAAGGCAAAGAATAAAGCAATTTATTGAAAAAACAAGAGTGTCTCAATCAATGAAGCAAATGGCAGAGTCAATAATAATAAAACCAAACTCAAGATCAGACATATCAATAGAGTAGATTGAGTTGTGGTTAAGTAAGATAAACTTCAGACCATTCCCACATGATCCAAAAGTGCATTTTGAGTGATTAAATTAAATACATTTACTATAAATTTCACATTAAAACCTATTAATAACCCCAACCCCTAACAAATTCCCTACAAATCAAAGCACTTATAAACCTCATTAAGGGGTTTTGGGGTTTTGACTCTCAATCATACAAGCAATAAATCTTTTAACGCTACAGGTAAGAGGTTTGACACTACTTATGAAATGAAGGAACTTTTTAATAAAGATCCGGGTCCAGGAACTTATTCCATTTCAACAGCAGATACTTCTGTTATGGGAGGATCTTCAGTAGCAAGTTAGAGCACGAAAGGGGTTGGGAATGGGTTTGTGTCAAAGACTTAAAGATTCAAAGAGATGGCAATGAATTAAATTATAGATCCCCTTATTACAGTAGGACCAGGGTAGTACGATCCTAAGCCTGTTGAAAGGCATGTGGCTGGTCCTAAAATTGATGCAAAAGCAGGCTTTACACTTCCATTTAATGAAAAGAACCCTTTAAATTATGTGAGGCCCATAACTGTAAACATATACTTTAAGCAGTAATATCCTGCTGTTGGAACTTATAACCCTGATCGAATTAAAGGGAATGTACCATCATGTATGAATGTATTTTAATCCTAAGCAGACCGAAATACTGATGCTCGTAGATTAAGGCAAGCAGTAAATGAGCCAGCACCAAATTCCTACGATCACATAAATGGCTTTGATTTAGCGGAAAGAGATAGGGATGCTGGATCTTAGCCCTTTAGAATGCCACTTCCTAAGAAAATAGTTCCAGTAAATATTTACGATCCCCACGCACCAGTGGAAGATAAACGCTTTAAGGGAGCACCAGGCCCTGGAAAGTACAATATACCAACTTAATTTGTAAAAGAAGAGGAAGTAAACGACAGTAATAAATATTTCTACACAGACAAAGGAAAGTTATATGCAGATAATAATTTAGACAGATTTGGTAAGCCAATTATGCCAAGGAGGCCCAGAGATCTAGTCCCGGGTCCAGGTGAATACAATATAACTCCAAGAGGAGGGAATGACGACTAAGTTGTTATAACTAAAGGAGGCTATATCTCTCAAGAACCTGCCAAATAATTTCCATAAGCTAATAATCAGAAGGTACCTGGTCCAGCTTTTTATAATGCTAATCAAGAACCTAAAAAGATCTCATTTCTCTTTAATGCAGCAGAAAAATGGACACATTGAAATTTTTATCTCTATCTTATACTTATAATCATTATTTTGCTAATTCGTTTATTATCTAGTTTTAATTATGTTAATTTTAAGTATAAATACCCTTAATACTTAAATATCTTAATAATTATTTAAACCACAAACATAAGAATGCTTAATTTCAGAAGAGTTGCAGTCCTCGCAAACAGAGTTCTCGTTAGAAAGGCTGAACCCTTACAAAAGTCAAAGGGTGGTATCATCTTGTCAGACCCATCCAAGGGAGAACAATACTACGGAGAGGTTGTTGAGACTGGTCCAGGGTTAATGCTCTCAAATGGTGTCTTCAGAGAGAATGCTTTAAAAATGCTAAGAATTCATTGATCAATTAATAAACTGATTTAAATCAATTGAATAAATAAATGCTGTTAAAGTTGGCCAAACTGTCCTCCTCCCAGGATATTCAGGAGCCAAGGTCAAGTTAGCTGATGAGCAAGAGTACTTCATCTATAGAGATGACGACATTATTGGTGTCCTCGAAGAACCAACTAAATGATCAGAGTGAAGAAGGAACTTTAATAATAATTAATTTGTGTTAAGGAAAAAGAATGTAGAATGAATGAATGCATCATACTTAGATAATTCATGATTAATATTTGCTTATTTATTTCATGGAAATTTCCAGATTACTATCAATATTTCTAAATCATTGAAAAACATAGACTTAAAATTATACTTTGAGATATAGAGATCCAATACGCTACCAAATATACAAAATATAGAATAAATAAGGCATAATAATGAATCTATTGTTAATTTTAGTAGCCAGTAAATATATCTTGCTTCTAGAATTATTAACTTTTAATTATCATATCTAAATCTAACCTAAAATAATAATTCGTAAGAGAACCTTTTTACCATATGTTTTAACCAAACTTTTTGATTAGTAAATGGAGGGCAAGACAACTGTTACTCATTACGCAGTTTTAATTCATAACATAACTATTTAAAAAGCCTACATAAATTTAGTTTGAAAAAAAAATTGGTAAGATATAATAGATAAAAAGAGTTTGCTTAATGCAAGAGGATCATCACTCTGGAGTTTCTGGAACTGTTAAATTCATGCAAGACGAAGGAGGGAGAGTAAGAATTTCAGCTCAACTTACAGGCCTTAAACCAGGCCTTCATGGTTTCCATGTACATCAATTCGGTAAGTACCTATTTCACTACTTTATCAAGATAAGTTTGTTTAAATTTATTCGGAAAACTATAAGTGATAGATCTTAACTTTTCCCCTTTATAAATGAATATCCTTTTCTCATTCTATCTTACTAGGAAACCTGACAAATGGTTGTGTTACAGCTGGAGCGCACTTCAATCCTCACAAGAAGACTCATGCTGGCCCTAAAGACGAAAACCGTCATGTTGGCGATTTGGGTAACATCGAAGTGGGTGCTGACGGAGTTGGAAAATTTGATATGGACGACGACTTGATTATGATCTACGGAGCTGACAATAACATCATTGGAAGAGCTATGGTAGTGCATGCTTAGGAAGACGATCTTGGAAGAGGGGGCAACGAGGAGTCTTTGATTACTGGAAATGCTGGCGGTAGACTAGCGTGTGGTGTCATCGGTCTCTCAGGGCCAATCTCTATGTGAGAAATAAAGGGCGTCGGAGATCCCTCCAAATAAGACGAAGAAATTAAATAGAATAAAAATTAATCAGAAAGTAAGGGCTTCATGCCAGAAGACTAGAAAAAGATAAGTTAAGATATAAGTGGCATTAAAGGTTTGGAGTTTGATTAAAAAGGAATAAAGAAGAATGAAATAAATTAGGAATCATAGAAGAATAGATCTTCTTTCTTAAATAGGGAGGCCAAACTTTGAAGCTATATTAATAATCTTTAATTTCTGATTTAAATATTAACATCGATATTTGGTCAAATGCCTTTTAATCAATTCTATACTTATTCTTCAATACTAAATTTATTCAATTATCTATAAAAAATAAATAATAAATAAGATCAAATTATCAGACTTTCATTGCTCTTAAAATTATTTTATGGGTAGAACTTTCTATGATGATTTTAATTAATTTCTGGTAGTTCGACTCCTCCATGTGAAAACAATCCCCTTATGTTATTTGAGTTGTTCTTAAAAGTGGGCTTATTGATTATACTCTAATAATCATTTAAGTCTTTGTCATACTTGACTGAGAATTTCGCTTTATCTTTTTTCTCATTAAGTTGGTTCACATATTCGATGCTCTACCTTTCTCTTTAATCTTTTGGTGGTTTGATTCTATCTAATAATTGCTTAGCTCGAATTTGACTATCAAGTTTTTGCTTCATTTCTGGGGATATACCTCCAGCAGGGCCATCTTAAATATTATTAAGGTACTGCTATTATTTTGCATTCTTGCTATGAATGTCATTTAGGCTTTAGTTCTTTATCAGAGATTTATTTTACACGGGTGTGAATGAAGCTGTTCTTCGAGATGACTAAGGGTTGTTGTAATTATAATCAAGGCGGTCAACACTTTGATTTTTTTACAATAAATTTTGCTTCATTTGTTATACTGTATCTTCCACCTCATCCATGAATTAATGATCTCTGTCATTGAAATCTGTAAAGCCACTTATCATTTAATGCTTGTCTTCACCATGATGATAATGCTCCTAAGATTATTAATTGTGATTTTACTACTAAGCTCTTTAGTTGGGATTCATTTGCTGTTAGATTTAATTAATCTATGCTATTTTCTCAAGTTTCTCAACTTTTTTTCTCTCTGCCTTAAGTTCAGTTTCTCTCATTTTCAGTTGCTTATTAGCACTGGATAGCATCTCAGTTAATACATTTCTCTCACTTTCAAGTTTGGCATTGATCTCTTTAGCTTCTTTTAGTTTTCCTGATTAAAGTTGCTTAATCTTTGATTCCAAAGTTCTAACTTTCTATTTGTTCTCATCATTAGATTTCTTGACAGTGCTTATTATGCGTTCACGTTCCTCAATTTATATAGATAATTAATCTATCTAGAGTTGCAGCTACTGTATGAAAGAGTCTTTCTTATCAATTTTAATCATTTAAGTTTGAACTTGCTGTTCTAAATCTCTCTTCTCTTGATTAGTTTCATTATAATCGTCATTCAGTTGAGTATAGTCCTCTTTAAGTTACTGCAGTTATTCGGCATTGCCTTCCTTCTCTTCTTTAATTTTATTAAGATGCCTGATAATCTATTATTTTTCAGCTTCTAGCTTTTCTACAAATATTTCCCGCTCTCGATTGAGAGACTCTGATTTATGCAATCTTTGTTATAAATCTTACTCTATCACTATATATTCTTTTATTCTTTCATTCAGGGAATCTTAGATTTAGGACTTTGTATCTATTTTGCCCTACAATTCTTTTGTAGTAGATTCAAATTCATTTTTCAGGGATTGATTAGAAGTTCTAATCTTTATGTATTTTCTAAAAATGTTAATGCATAGGAAAATCTTACTTCTTAAGAGCTTTAAACTTCTCATCAAGTGATGTTTTATCATTCTATAGTTTCTCATGCTTCTCCAGTAATGAGTCTAGATTGACAGTCTCCGCTACTATTTCTAGATACATTTATGTAAACAGCTTTGAAGTCTTATCAACATTTTAAAAATCCTAATCCTCATCCCTTTTCAAAAGACTATTTACCTTAATATTTGCTTCTGTTAAAAACAGTTACCCATCCTCATTAATATTTTATCCATTCTAATCCAAGATAGCTTTTAAACGCTCTAGTTAACTTTCAATCTCTTGAATTAATTGATTTTTTTATTCAATAATCTGAATGTACTATTCTTAATCGAGGGCGTTTTGATCATCTATGACTGATTCTTTTATCATATGACTCTCCTCTTCTTAAATTGTATCGAGTTTTAAGTGGTGTGTGTCGAGGTTAGGTGCGGATTGTATTAGTGGGGATTCAGTGTACAGAATCGTTTAAGATATTGGAGATTGATTAACAAATTATATATAGTCATGTTAATTGGAAATGGCATAAATGTAGCACTTATTATGAAATTTATAATTAGCTGACAATATGGGATCAACTTAGGAAATTGAAGATATAGACTAGTCATTTTATTAAGCTGGACTAATTACAATGTTAGAATCTTGCTACTTTGTAAGCAGTTACGATATCTTTTCTTGCTGGCTGTCAATTATTGCCTTTAAGTCAATTTTAAATCAGAAAAATTTGTCGATCAACTCATTAGATTTTTATGAAATAATTTAGTTTAATGACACTACTTACATCTTTCTCTTTAAGAAGTTACTTTAAATATTCAACTTCTTGAATCTTAACTTCTTCTTCTCTTTGTAATCCCATTTTTAACTAATTAAAAATCTAATTAAATCTCAAATTATTACTCTAGAATTTTCGCCCTCCAATGTACTTATGTCGTTTCCTTATTCTGAGATTCTATAAATAACATTATTGTAAAATATTACAAAACAAAATAGCCTTTATAAACAATATTTATATATCCCTACCTTTGTTAAAGCTAAAGAATTAATTCATCTTTTTATTTTTGAATATCAGGATCGCTCTAGAATAATAGATTAAAAAAACTAAAGTATTGAATGATTGCAAAAATACCATTTTATTTTTTGCTAAAATTTGGATTTTAATTTAATTAAAAAATTCGCAAAGTTCAAGGAAGCTGATTTATTTCTATAATTTTTCTAGAATAAGTTGGATATTTTGTGATAAGGAATAATGTATAAGAATATACAGACTACTAACTCGTAAATAAGGTATATTATTTGGGAGTGATTGAGGATATGGATCCACTTTAATTGAAATATTATAATAATTTATAAAACTTTAAATCTTTCAAACCCTAGAAAATGAGACAATCAGTCACATACACTCTTGCTGTTGTCGGCACTGTTGCCGTTGCTGCCCTCTACGCTGTTAGCTACAACCCATCAGCCACTCAGCTCTACACCCCAATCACCCCTGAGGATCACGCATTCACCAACTTTGTTGCTAAGTACGGCAAATCCTACGGAACCAAAGAAGAGTATGACTTCAGATCAAAGCTCTTCAAGCAAAATTTGGCCAAGGTTTCAATGAACAACGTCAGAAACGACGTTACATACAGACTTGGCTTGAACAAGTTCGCTGATTACACTGAGGCTGAGTACAAGAGACTCCTCGGTTTCGGCGGTCAAAAGAACAAAAACCCAAGAAACATCAAGGTTCTCGGTGCCCCAAAGAACGACGGTGTCAACTGGGTTGAACAAGGAGCTGTTACCCCAGTCAAGGATCAAGGTCAATCAGCAAACTATTATCAATAAGTAATCATCATTTAATAATTAAAATACTTGAATGCGGTTCATGCTGGTCATTCTCCGCCACTGGTGCTATGGAAGGTCATGCTAAGATCCAATTCGGTACCCTCTACTCTCTCTCAGAGCAACAACTCGTTGATTGCTCATAAGCTGAAGGCAACGAAGGTTGCGGCGGTGGATGGATGGATCAAGCCTTCCAATATGTCGAGCAAACCGCTCTTGAGACTGAGGATCAATACCCATATGAGGCTGTCGACGACACCTGCAGAGCTTCAAGCGCTGGTGTTGTTAAGGTAGACTCTTTCGTAGATGTTACTCCAAACAACGTTAACGAGCTCAAGGCTGCCCTCGACAAAGGTCCAGTTTCAGTTGCCATTGAAGCTGATCAAATGGTCTTCCAATTCTACTCTGGTGGTGTTATCAATGACGCTTCATGCGGTACCACACTCGATCATGGTGTCCTCGCTGTTGGATACGGAAACGAATCCGGCCAAGATTATTTCCTAGTTAAGAACTCATGGGGTGCCTCATGGGGTGAAGAGGGATAAACTAAATCTATCTATCCTTATTAATTATTCATTTGAATATCTAAGTATACGTTAAGATTGCTGCTTCTCCAGACAACATCTGCGGTATCCTTTCCCAAGCTTCATATCCAATCATGAAGCAATGAGCGGTGAGATGATCTACATCTTAAATCTTCTAATGATTTGAATAGTGAGCTGCTAACACAGCCGCTATTATCTAAAAATGTTACTAATATTATAATTTTATAAGAATCCTAACACACAAACATACTCTTCTATTTTCAAAATTTCCATATTTACTAAGTAAAACTAATCTTTTTGTTTGAATCAAATGCATTTTTTGTGATTTTAGTGAATAAATAAGATATTTGTAGAAATTCACGAAACTTTAACTTTCCCTTTTTATAGTGTAATACCTAAATTATTAGGACATTTAATGTAATTTCAGTGAATTTATCAATGTAAATTTATTTGTTTAAGAAATTAATTAACTTTTAGATTCTACTTTGAATTCTAACCATGGCATATGAACTGCTTCCATTTTTGTTCTTTTATCTAGTTTTCCCTTAGAACATTAATTCATAAACTCCACTCATTCAAATATTGTACTTCTCCTTAAGATAGTTTAGTTCCTGCTTGACCTTGCCTGTGTCAGTCTTTTTATTGAGCTTATTTGGTTAGTAATACAAGCAAATCAGATACTTCCCGGCCACATTAAATCCATTCAAGTGATCCACTGCGTTTTTAGCATCGTAAATATCTTCATACACTACAAATGCTGTGCCTTTAGTCTTTCCAGCATTACCTCTAAACAAAAATATTAAGAAAATGAGGATTAAAGATTTAATCAGAATATAGTATAATTCCTAAATTAAAATTTGCACTTACTTTCTAATCTATCTGAGTGCTCCATATTTCCCAAAAATATCGAATAATTCATCTGAAGTGATCTTGAAAGGAAGATTTCTCACAAATACTATTCTGTTGACTTCAGGTGGGAGACGAGTCTATATTAAGCAATTATTAAACCCATATTGATAAATATGAAGTAAATTAGTGTGATAAAAAAACTAATATACTAATTGATTAACTATTAAATATAAAATTCTAAGTAACTATCGAGTTAAATTCTTAAAATATCAATTTACATAATTAAGTTATAGGCATTATTTGTAATGAAATATAACATTTTCTTAAAATTCAATTCCAGTATATAAAATATTGACAGGTTTATTACATTCTTTTCATTATGATTTAAATATATAGTTTTAACTTACATTGCTTTTTGCTTTGGTGTTCATTTTGGTATATAATTCTATTTATTATTATATTTTTATTATTATTATTATTATTAAAATTTCAATTTCTTACAACTATAAGTAACTGTAATATGAATTATTCCAATGGCTTTATTATGAAATATTTAAAATATAAAGTTTCATATTAATATTTTCAAAGTGAATAATTACAGGAGATACTAATATGTTTCTTTAGAATAATAATTTAAAATAAGTTCATAAAAGCAGTTAAATCTATATTTATAAAAATTTAAAGCTAAAGATTGAGATTCTAAAAATAATAATAATACATTTAATTATTTTTTAATATAATTTCAATAAAATTCATTAGTAATTTTAATATAACAATACGACTCATTGAGCGGTTAGTAAAAAATAAATTAAAATTATAGAATATTCATTTAGGGCTATATTTATTTATTAATCTTTCTAAAATATTAAAACTTTTTTTTATATATTATGTTGGGGTATAAAGAAGTAGATGTCTCAATATTTACCAGGTTCTATTTATTATACCATTATTTTTTTAATTTTTTTTTCATAATTATTTCCTTAAAATTATTGACTACAAGGTGTAAATTATTAAGGACTCGTTGAGAAATGATTCAAATATAGGAAGAAAATAGATGGCTCAAAATGCCATAGAATTAATCATCAGATTTATCAGTGGAAAAATCATGCTCGAAATCTTCATCATAAGATAAGCTAAACACATTTCTGATTTAATCTGTTCAGAAAAACAATTAGTAGAAGTTAGGATTTTCATGTTTGACTTTTCTTAATTCTTAAGTTTCATGTGGGTTGGCATATCTTTAGATTTCATTTTTAAAATAATTATATTGTAATTTTTTATAACATTTGCTAATGAGATTTTTTTGGATATTTTTTCATTTTAGGGAAAATTTTAAACTTCATTGATGAAGCATTTAAGTTTTCTGAATCACTTATTTAAGAACTTTTTTTTTAATTTAATTTATTTGAAAGGTGATTTATAGCGATTGAATTTGTTAGTTGTATATTTAATCTGATTCTTTAATAAGCTTTTCTAGATTTGTCGAAAATAATTTTTAGTATTGAAAATTATAAATTAAAATTATTTTAATTACCAGAAGAATATCATTAATTTAAATATTTGCATGGTTGTCTGTGGTGACTAAGAATTCGGTCTACTCTTTGGAAAACTTTAATTAAAAATTTCACTTTAAGAAAATCATAATCATAGATTGTTTTTCATTTTAATTTATTTAAATTACTACTAAAATAAAATCAATAACAAATGATTTAGTTCATTATAAATAATTAAGATTATTTCAAATTCAATTATAATGAAGAAATAGTCAGATAGAAAGAAATACTTGAATATTTCTTGTTTCAGGAAACATTATATAAAATTGTGGATATTATTTATTATTATTATTTGCTTATACAATATAACCTACAATAAAATAAAGCATTTGATGAATAATTTAAGTCAATTAATTGCTTATAAATAATCTAAAACAACTTTCTTGAATACAAAACATTAGTTATTTAGCTTTAACATATTTATTATTAGAACATTCTTAAAAGAAAAATGTTATTAAGAGAATTAATAAAATATTGCAAGCATTTTTTATTATAAACTTCAACTAACAAAACATAACTTATCTTCATTAAATTCTAAATATAATTTTATAGTTTTTTGATAGCACATACTTTGAAAAATACTCCAAACAGTTAGTCTAATAAATAATCAGAATAGTCTTAGTCATGAATAAGTACTCATTTTTAATCACATGCTTAGTCATAGTGATGTCAGATGCTATCCCTCGACTAGTTTTAATGCTTAACTTAGTCGTAGAGTTACGAGGTTGGACCTTGATTATTTAATGGTGAGAGTTGAAGGGGTTAGTTGCTAACGAGACCTTATTTACTTTCCTTGGCTTAGTTCAACAGAACATCACACTACTCATATAGCTTTGAGTTAAGATACAACTCTTCTGAAGATTTTGAATCTTCATCTCTAACATTTCTATAATTGGAAAGTTAAGAGACTTCATTTGATTAAAAGCCCGAAATCTACATCAATGATAAGTCTTCGTTCTTGATTGCCTCAATAGCCTCCAATTCTACAGGATTTTAAGAAGGAAAATCCTTTTCTACTGATTGATCGACTTAATTTCTATAATCGTTTCTTTCTGAAATAAGCACTTGGGCTTATGAATTTTGTTTATCATGCATATTAACGCTAGATATTGAATGGCAAGGTCTAAAATCAGGAATTCCAATAATTTTCTGTGCTTCTTCTGACTTGACAGGTTTAACTATTGCTTATGACTTTTCTAAATCCAAAGTTATCATCATTTCATCAGGTACTATAGAGCCATCATTAAGAGCTAATGACTCTAATCTCTGAGAGGAATTCTAGGATAAAACAAGTTTCTTGTTCTTCTATCTGTTAATACTAGTCTTTACTAATGAATCTTATTCTTTGATATCATAGCTCTTGCTGCGTTTGTTTTACGATATTTCACGACTTCTATTTTTACTATTCTTTGATTTATTCAAACAATCTCTATTAATGATGACCTCAAAAGATTCATCAGATCCTAGCTTTTCGTTTAGAATATCCGATATCTAGTCTGTTCTAACTAAGGGATTCGAATTTTCTTTCTTTGTCTGCCTTGAGTTTTTATCATAAATCCCGAATTCAGATCTTGACTAAATATTCTCATAAACTCTTTTGAGATACTTGATTCTTCATCATTGTAAAATATTAAATCTTACAAGAAAATTAATTCTAAGCATTTTCTTGAAAAAATTTTGAAATCAATATTTTACTATATTTATTAATCGCTCACATTTTCAGACTTCACAATGAAAGATTTTTTGATCAGGCTAGCGCTTTTATAATTGAATTCAAAAATTGATTTTGCTTTCATGTGGTCATCCAAAAAATCAACAAATGGAGTGTATATCTTGTATTTTATCTCTCTTAAGTATTAACGTAGATTTGATGGAGCTTCTAAAATTTTATCTTAAGAAAATGAGACATTAAACCTTTTTTGAAACTCAATAAACTTTTTTTTTTTATGTTTTTCTCTCGTTCTTTAGAATTTTAGTCAAATCTTTATCAGAGAATTTTTCATCCAAATTTGCTTCGAGCTCAAAATTCTCTTAGATTTTGATTAATAACATTCCAGGTGGAGAGTCAACGTTTGATTGCAAGTTTTGCAGTTCAGATGATGTTAGTTGCTGATCCCCAATTTAAATATTAAAGCTATATTGAATCTAAAAATCTGTTTTATTTTAACTAATCAAAGACCTTATCTTTTCAAAGCACTTTACATCACTTGGGTTAAAACTCACATCTGAAATTGCTGAAAATTTCTCATTCTTACAATTTGTGATAAGTTAAATTCCAATCTTCTTTCTGTACAAGCTTTGCTCATGAAAGTCTTTTAGCATAATTGCTAGTTAAATGAAGGACTCATTTTCTTTAAGAATTTCTGCGTGTTTCTTCATATAAATCAGCATTTATAGGGTCATTTTGGTGGCACTCTCATTTTTGATGTAGAGAATCATTAAGCTGTTCAAGTTTTCAAAGTCAACTTTCGAGAGCAATTAATGTTCATTTTCAACATGTGTGTATAAGCATAAGTCTTCATACCCAGTAAACATAATTGGTATGAGTTTCTTTGAAAGCGTTCTTTTTAATAGCCGAATTAAGTCATTTTAAGCTACTTATAAATTGCTCAAAGTATACATCAAATCTTGATAAGGTTTTAAATTACAAATGACTTTTAGCATATTTATTTTATGATTTTTGTCTATAAATTGAATGTTGAAATTGAGGTAATCATAATAAATCATTTAATAAGTTAACTTAAACTTAATTACTTTAAACGTTTTCTCTAAACTCGAGATGCATAGAACTGTTTCAAAGCAAACATTGGAATTGGAATCTTATGAACAGTCAAAATATGATCTGATTTAACTAATTAAGAAATTACTAAGCTAAAGACTCATACCCACTCTTTTTTCAGGTTTCGAAACACTGAGTCTCTATACAGTTAAATAAACAGATCTCCAAATGTTCACTCAAATGAACTATCAGCATCTTAATAAATTGATGATCCTCTATTTAAAGAATGAGTCTGCAAGAAAGCTCTACTTTGGTGTACAGAACTATTTGATAAAAAACGCTACCACTCTAAGATAAACTGAATTCTTCATCCCATTAGCTGTTATGCTAAAAAGCCTTTACAATGATTGTATTTACAAGAAGACCACTGAGATTCAAATTATTTCTAATTGTGAGGATTGTTAAGTAAAGAATTTTAACAATGTGAGTTTCATCCATGACTTTGAGAGCAGAAATTGCTAATAAAAGATTAAGCGTCTCATTAGTAAAAGTAAAATTGATTATTAAATCTAATATAATTTCAATTTTTAAATTGGAAAACATGAAGTCACAGTACTTGAGCAGGAACCTTAGTAAAATAAGATGAGTTTTACAGGCATGACTGTTATAAGAGTTTCCGAAAACTTTGAATTTTAGAGTTCTGATATTGATAGCAGTCCATAAAATTTGACAGAAGTTCTTGATTAAGCTATTTAAACTCAACTTCTTAGAATATAAGAATTTTCAAAGAGGTTCGATGTTATTGTTTCTTAAAAGGTGATTGACAAAACTCCATCTCTTGAAATCAGTTAACATTTAAGTAGAATGAGACAATTCTTCAACTAATTCAATGATTTTCAAAATTTGCATAAATTTTCCACTACCATGTTTCAATTCGACTTATAGAGTGAGGAGCTGAAGTTAAAATCTGTCATTGAGAAGTCGGAGTACTTAAGTAGCTACAGCAAACAAGAAAATAGATATTCTTTAAATTAAGAAATTTTGAATTTAAAATGCTTAGAATTCATTTTTTTACAAGATTAGTTGTTGAATGAAATTGATGCTAGAAATTTTGCACTTTAGTTTTAAAAAAATTAATCTCATTGTTCAAGTAAAGTTCAAGCAAAACATAGATCGTATTCTTTGACTAAAGAGGGTATTAAGTCTGAGACATCAAATAGTTTAATTTAGTAACAAATTGGGAAATTTTAGAATCCAAAGTTGAGCTAATATTGTGATATTGATAAAAATTTATTACTCAATATCAACTACTTTGGATGTTAAACTCAGCAAAACTAGAAGAAAGAGTTGGAAAGATCAGTATTAGTAAGATGCAACACTAAAGAAGGTGGATTGGACTTAAAGGACTCGGTGAGTTAAAATAACTGCATGAATTTTAAGTCTAATCAAGCTTGCACTTAGAATTTAGAATCAATACCACTTGTTCAAAGCATGATTTTATAGTAGTATGACACAACTCAATCTTTAATTTTGGAAATGGAAGTTGATTCAAGTATTTAAAAGATAAAATACCTACCATTGAGTGAGCCAAAATAAGACTTTTCTATGCAAGAATCAAATTTATCTGATTCGGAAGTACCAATAATTCTAGATAGTGAAACTCTCATCTCTTTTAAAATAGTAAATTTAGAAGACTTGGAGAAAACTCATTTGAAAGCTGCAACAATCAAAAGTGTGAACCTCAAAGATTATCAAGAAGATAATTATGAACTCCCCAAACCTTTGATTTCACCAAAAATTTAAGTTAAATCTAAAAGTGAAATCATTAATTCTCAATAAACTTAGAGAAAATAGGAACTTCTTGAATCATTGGATATAATAGGAAAGCCTAAACATCATGAATAATTCATGATGAATGAAAGTCTACCCAAAAATATTAGAGATGAAAATCACAAATTATCTTGTATAAATTCAATTGAGAAAGGAGCAAATGATAAAATTATTAACAATTGTAGTCAGAATAGAAAATCTTTTAGTGGAGAAGTCATAAATGCCAATCTAAGCCAAGATTAAACCAATTCTCCAGCTAATCAAGTTCCTACAATCAAAAACAAAATATCTTTATGTGCTCAATCATAAAGCAAGCAGTAGAGAGTGATACCAGAAATAGTTTCTAATCCTAAAAGCTCTGCTGGTCATGATAAACTAATCAGTGATAAATTCAATGATTTTTCAGCCTATGAAGTGCCTTCATAGTTGAATATGGAATTCTACTCTGCTTAATAGCCAGAATAACATAATTACGATAGTTCATGCTATTAAGTGCAACAAGAGAACAACTTGAATTCAACTTAAGGGAGCTTTGTTCATTAATTTGATTTGAGAGGCAGAGAAGTTTCACTTCTTTCTGGAGCAAGCCTATTTGATTACTAGCTAAACGATGGTGAGCGAAACTGTGAAAAGGTCCCATCTTGGGAAATGGCTGATTCTTTGTTTTCGTTCATATCTACTATATTCGATTATTTTACTGATTGAAATTGACTTCAAGGTATGTTAACGTAGTTTAATTGTTGATTTATAAAATATTGAACTTAAATAGTAGGGTTTAGTTGAAGGGGTGAAGATTCTACTGTAAAATATAAGAATACAAATTTACTATAAATTTAGTTAGACTAAATGATTTATTTAGATACATTAAATGATATCTTTGACGTAAAGCTAATCATAAAATGTTGTTTTATATTAAGAATTTATTTTTTTCATTAATTAGATAATTCACTTGCAAATCTTAATTTAATAAAAGTATGCTAGATTTTTAAAACAATTTCATTAAAATGATAATCTTCTAATTGTCTTAATTAAAAAAATGATCATAACATTTTAAAAATACATAATAATTATTAGTAAAAATTGCTTCTTTTTTTTACAAATCTATGCCCTTTCTAAAATTCAGATTCATTATAGTCTGTTCAGCAAGTTCACTCCTAATTTTTCTAGTCTATTTATTGACATTTATTTAGACAAATTTTCATATCTTTAAAATATAGTCAGAATTGAGTATATACATTTTAGCAAATACATATAATATTAAATTTAAATTTAAACAATTTCATTTAATGGTTTAAATATATTATCAATTACCTTTTACTTTCAAATTACATCATCGATAGTTTAATGCATTAGCATTAAATTTGTAAATTTATGTACTCTTAATTTCTTCATTTCAGTAAGAGCCCATATTTCAACACAGCACAGGACTTCTAGAAGAAAAGCTGAAATTAGTTATTTTGACAGACTAGCTCTTTTTCTTCACTTAGAATACCAATATATTAACTTTTGAAGTAATTTTTACAGATAAATTTTTTATTACATATCTTTAAATTTAATTTTTTAAATTTAAGGCAATTATACATAAAACTAATCATAAATTAATTAGACTAATTCACTAAAAATTTAAATGTAGGCATCTTGCTCTTATTTAAATTATTTATGGTTCAAATTAATTAATATTAATTACAGATATTAATAAGTTTATATTATAAAAATTGCTTAAATATATGATTAATGAAATTTTCATGAAAATATTTGATTTTTTATAAAGATAAAACAATATTAGATTTTCAGATGGGTGAGATTTGTTCATGGTTGATGTGATAAATATTTTCCAAATAAATTATTTAGTATGGGCAGATGATTTTCTCATAAAAAAATTTAATATAAGTATTAAAGAGAATTTGTATGCTTAAGGATAAAGTATTAAAAATAAATCTGTTTTAAAATTATGTTCTAAACGAATATTAAATGAACTATTAAAGACAAATCTTTTATCTTATTTCATAATTATTTTAATTGAAAATAGTTCTATTTTAACTTCTTAATTAAATCTCTCGGCATTACTCTCATTCATTTTAAATCATTAAAAAGTTAAATTCTAAGCACTTTATTGAATAAATTTTATAGATGAATTTTTTTATTTTTCATTTTAACTCTAGCTAAATCACACTCTACAATATGTCTATCTTGGACTTTAGTATAATATCATCACATTTAAGAGTAAAGTCAAACATGCTGGTTGATTTATTATGAATAAAGTTGAATTCGTTAATTGTGTTAAAATGACGCTTGAGTTTTTTAAAGCAAGTATCAAATTAAAGTGGAGCATTTTGGATATGTCCTTGGGGTAACAAAGTTTCAAAAACATGTAAAAATTCAACAAATCTTTAAACTTAATGTTAAAGAGCATTGTCAAGCTCTACACTGAAAACTGATTCGTTAAATTTTTAGTAGAGTTTGATGAAAATTCGAATTTTTCAGATATTTTAATGACACTCATTTCTTTGAATTGCAAACTCCCTTATTGTTCAACTTCCTACTATGTTTATTCAAGTTCTTGTCCAATTTTGAAATTGAAATTATATAGAATTTAATAATCAATTTTATTTTAGTTAATCAGAGACTTGATTTTCTGAAGGCATGAATCACTTTAATAGCCATTGTCATATTTCACATCCTGGATTTAGCGATCGTTAATATTGCTAACAAGTTAAATTTACGTAGTCTTCTTCAAAATGCACTCTCGATCAAGCCTTTATAGACTAGCTGCAAGAGGAATAAATACGTCTAGTGAAGGCAAGTCATATTTATGCTTCATCAAATCGCTCATCATTTATTCGTAAAATTTTAGAGCAGACTCATTTCTCAGATACAATATCATGAGTTTGTTGAGATGATCAAAGTTCATTTGTGTCACAAGTTGCCTTTCTGTTTCATCCTTAGTAAACAAGCTTAGCTGCTCAAACCCAGTAATGAGAGTTGGAACCAATTTGTAAGATAAAAGCTTTTTAATCAAAGCTACCAGTTTGAATTTAGAGCTCTCTATTATTTACAAATGAGAAGTCATGATTTCTCCTTTTTCCATTACAAATTTAGAGTAAAACAAAATATCATGGAAATGACTAAATTTCAAATGATTAAGCTTATTATTATAACTTTCAATTTAAACATTCAATTTATAATCTCAAATTATTGATAGATATGCCAAAATAATTATGCAATTTTTAATCTTGTTCTTTCCTATATTATAATGACTATGCTTAATGCTCAAATTAATATTAATTATTAATATTTAAAAGTTCATAAACCTAAATCAATTAATGATTATGAATTTTTTATAATTTTTTAAGATTAATAGCAACCAGGAGGCATTAATCTAGGAAGTTAATAAAATGCAGGAACTAGTGATTAATCTTAATAACAGCAGTAAATTTTGCAAGGGCAACCTCAAATATAATAAGCACAGCCTATGTAAGCATAAATAATTCCTGATGAACAATAAGTTGGAGCAATGATTAAACTTAGAGGAGCTTTCAAACATTAATTTAAATATATCCAGTCATTAAATGCCTCGATTTTTAATAGAAAATGTTTAACAAGTGGCGTCACCAAGTGGAATAAAACGAGAACGTCTTCTATGACACCTGCTCCCAACTCCTGACCTATGAGTCTCTGATCTACGAGTCCCTGGGCTAAATCAAAAGAGTGGAGGCCTTTTCCAAGGAAGTGATCAACATTTACATGAACAACCACAAAACCATCAAGGGCATTGCAGACGACCAAACTCAAATTATCGATGAGCTAAGCCAAATTGAGAGGGAACTCGACACACTCATTGCTTCAGGCGGCAATCAGCAGCTCATACAGTAAACTTGATATAATATTTTAGCATATTGTGATAATAATTAATATAGATTTACTTCAACCAAGCAGTTTCTGATCAGGATAAGGTGGACTTGTCTAAAGTGACATCCAGAGAGCAAATTTACGGGAAGGCATTGCAGATTGAAAAGGAAATTGAAGAAATGAACAGGGAACTTGTTGATGTGCAGACTATGATCGACCAGAAGCAAATAAAGGACGAAGAGAAATTCAACATTGTGGTCAATGGGCAGTCCCTCAACCTCGACTCAATCGTGAATTCTTATTATGAGACACTGCTCTGGCTTGAGAACACAGCAGTCGACCTTAACTACTAAGTGGAAGAGGTTGCTGGCAGACTGGGCATGGAGAAGAACTGATTAATGAAGGTTTAATAGTTTAATAATTATTTTTGTAAATGATTTGTATTTGATTAATTTTATTTCTTCTTTACCTATTTTAATTTTACAATTTAATTAATAAGATCACTTAACACATACCTTATCTACATCTTGGAATATATAAACCATATGCTTGAAAATTAATTGCGATAAATATAATTCTTATAATAATTTAATTTTTATATTAAAACATTAAACTTTTAGTTAATTAGCTTAAAAGCTAATTTAATAATTAAAAAACACTAGTTATTATTTTAAAGTATTTTTTAAATTAAATTATAACTATCTATTTTTTATTGAACATTACATTGCATCTTCATTAATAATTTAGGTCTAAATATATTCGTCTATAAACTTATCTCTTTTATTTTTTACTGTATAGTCAAACAATCTTATTCATATTTTACTAGTTTTACAATCATTAGAGTCTCAAATTTCAGTTTTCTGCACAAGCCATTTACAATAACTTATCTTGCTGTAGTTAAGAACATCATTTTCAATAAAATGGCCAGCAAGACTCCTTCAAGGCCTGCTTAAATTCTTGAAATTGATTTGAATTTTGATAAGAAAGCAGTTTCTTTGACTTCTATTGGGCTTTGGAAATACTTATACAAGCAAGTTAGAAGTTTTCAATATGCAGAGAAGTCAAAGTATCACATTGAGTCTTTTTCACTAATTGGACTTTATCATTAGCATAAGTTTATGTGCCAACACTAACTTTGCTAGTTTCATCTACCTCATTGAATCCGATAGATTAGGTACTCGAATTAGCATTTTAGATATGAAAATCTCCCTCTTCATTTTTCGAATCTAAATAAGATTTATCTGAACAAGTTCTTGGATAATTTGAGACTTCATGCTTTTAGACATCGATATTTAATGAGTAATCTGCATTTTTTATATCACGCAATGACTGAGATTCAATGTTAGAGGTCTGCAGCATATAAATATCTATTTAAGCTTCTGAATTTCCTTTTGCTTGTTCATATGATATTCCTACTGAATCTTAAATGGTGCAAATTTCATTTATGCCAATTTGACGATATTCTTCATTGATTTGGACTTCACAACTAACATAAGTTTGAGATTTTCCATGAGTATTGACTTAATCTTCATTAGTTTACAAGCATGCACTAAAATCATCATTCTTTTAAGGGAGTATTAAATTTAATGACTCCTCCTTCAAGTCCAAAGAGTTCAACAAACTATTTGATTCCAGAGGCACAGATTAACTCTCTGGTATAATAGAGAGGAGTTCACTATTTTGAGTTATTGGCACATCACAAATCATCGAAGTCTTTTCATCAAATTAAGACTTAAAGTCTTCATAAAAAGAAGTATCTAGAATATACTATGACTTTCCCTTTAGCTTTGTAGCAACTTGGTATTTATTTTAATCAAGCTCTGGAATGCTATACAGAAAATTTTCAAAAGAGTGCTGCTCACTACGAAAATCTTCATTTAAGATTTCTGTCAATGACAATGATTTAATTGTTGAATTAAACTTATCCATGTAGTTACTTGTTGGGTTCATTCTAATTAATTATGATTTGTGAAAACTTTTAGAAACATCCACTCTTTTCTATTTGATCATATTATCAATGTCTGCTTAAAACTTTCTTGCTTCATTTTCAAAGATTAGTAAATCTTGTAAAAATATAAACTCTAAACATTTCAATTAAACAAGCGAATAATCTCTTTATTTAAATTCTTGATCGCTTGTATCACTGAGGTATTCTGATTTCTCAAAAACACATTTGAGTTAAAGTTTCTCGCTTTTTAGATTGAATTAAAACATTTCTGATGAATTTTGATGATCAAAATTAAAGTCTTCAAATGGTCTATAGATCAATTTAAGCTGTTTAAAATGCTTTCCTGTTTCTATTGGAACTTTTTTGATTTTATAATCTGGTAGAATGACATCAAATCTTTTTTCAAATTCTTTGAACATAATTTTCTAAGTTTTAATTGCTTTATTGAGCAACTCAATTAACTCTTTGCCATTATGCTTTTCTTCTGCATCGAAAACAAACTTCTCATTAACTCTAATCACAATTATTCCGCTATAACTTTATTACGCTTCGTCTACCTTTTATTATTCTGATGTTGAAAGCTCTTCGTTACCAATTTAAAAATCAAAATTATACTGAATTTAATAATCAACTTTATTTTGACTGATCAAAGACTTGATTTTATTGAGGCAAATATTGCTTTTCAAGTCAAAACCCAAGTTAGATATATCATCCAGAAAGTCATCAGAGCATTTGGTAATAAGCTAAATTGACGTGCATTTTTTGAAAAGCCTGTTTTTTTTGAAATCATTAAGCATTATCATGAGAGGTACAAAGATATCAGTCATTATTAGTTACTATACATTATTGCTTAAATAGATCATCATTTTATTATACATGTGAAGTCCTGCTTCGTTCTTGATATATAGAACCATTAATTTGCTTAATGTCTCTTAGTCAATTTTTGTTACAATCTGCAAATCATCTTAACTCTTTGTAAATAGGCTGATTTTTTCATAACCAGTGAATAGTTGAGGGATTAATTGTTTAGAGAGCATCTTTTTTAACAACACGATCACTTCATATTTTGACGCTTCAAACATTTCTGCATCGGTACAAGGAAAAGATGGTTGAGTGGTTGAAATACTTGATTCCATTTCGAATTTTAGTTGAGCTTTAATTTTATGTTCTTTAAAGATTAAACTAAAAAGAGATTTAATTATGATAACTTCAAATTCAATATTCAATTCATAGGCATTGAAAAGGGATACTTCGATCTTTGAAATATTTTTAATTTATTGATTGAAAATGTTAATAAAATTAATTTGTTTTAACAAAATATTAAATAATTAGTGCGAGGAAATTTATAAGACGACACTAATAATTCTTTGAAATATTGACATTATTTAATATTCTAAAAGAAAAGAGTAACAATTACTGATTTAGAAAATTGATAATTAATAATATTTTTAATTGTATAAGTCAAAGGAATTATTTTAACAAGTGGCGTCACCAAGTGGAATAAAACGAGTACGCCTTCCAGGACACCTGCTCCCAGCTCCTGACCTATGAGTCTCTGATCTACGAGTCCCTGGGCTAAATCAAAAGAGTGGAAGCCTCCTCCAAGGAAGTGATCAACATTTACATGAACAACCACAAAACCATCAAGGGCATTGCAGACGACCAAACTCAAATTATCGATGAGCTAAGCCAAATTGAAAGGGAACTCGACACATTCATTGCTTCAGGCGGCAATCAACAGCTCATACAGTAAACTTGAAATTCTGTGAGCAAATTATGATAATATTTACTATAATTTTACTTCAACCAGGCAGTGTCTGATCAGGATAAGGTGGACCTGTCTAAAGTGACATCAAGAGAGCAAATTTACGGGAAGTCATTGCAGATTGAGAAGGAAATTGAAGAAATAAACAGGGAACTTGTTGATGTCCAGACTATGATTGACCAGAAGCAAAGAAAGGGCGAAGATAAATTCAACATTGTGGTCAATGGGCAGTCCCTCAACCTCGACTTAATCGTGAATTCTTATTACGAGACCATGCTCTGGCTTGAAAACGCAGCAGTTGACCTTAACTACCAGGTTGAAGAGGTTGCTGGCAGACTGGGTATGGAGAAGAGCTGATTAATGAAGGTTTAATAGTTTAATAATTAGATTTGTAAATGATTTGTATTTGATTAATTTTATTTCTTCTTTATCTAATTTAATTTTGAAATTTTAATAAAAAAATTTTACTCAAAGAAATACTTATTCTTCTTAAACTTTTAATACATAATCTATAGTATTAAAAAATATCTGTAAATATTGGTATTTTTTAATTAGCTTTAATTTTTTTAATATATCTTAGAGAAATTAGTTGACTGTCTATAAAAGTTTCTAAATTATAAAATATAATCTGAAAATATAATGAAAATTCTTAATTCATTGTAATTGTAATGTTACTAAATCTCACCACTTATAAATAAAAAATCTATAACTATTTTAATCATTAACATAAAATAATAAATCAATAAAATTAGCTTGCAATATAAATAAAACTTATAATAGATAATTGTATAAGGCGTGCTTTTCAAATAAAACTCATTAATTTTTCTTGAATTAAAACCTATAAATACCACATATATTATTATTTAATGTAGTACTCAAATTAATTCTGGGGCATAGGTCAACCAGATAGATAATCCAGATAATTTCAAGCTTTTACTTTTGGACATCCAACTCAGTTTTAATCCAATTGCCAGAAATTCCACAAATTATAAATTTCTTTCACAGGATCATCAATAAACAGTTTTTCACATAAATGGCCAACAAGCTTCTTTCCAGGCTTTCTTAAATTCCTCAAATTACCCAGTCTTTTGCAGATTGGTTTGGTTTTTAGGAATGAGGATATCTGCAATACAAAAATTCTAGATTTAAAGTTAAGGTATATGAATTTTTTCTGGCAATAAAGATTTTGGGCCAAGTATTGATTCTAAAGTTTACTATTGTTATACAGCATTCTTAGGACCCCTTTAATTAGAAATTTCTAAGGGTAAATTTTATTGGTAATTGCGATTGTCCTACAATTTTATTAAGTCATTTTCTTCAATCTGGGTGTTCAAACAAGTGTCATCCTATGATATCTTAATATTTTTCTATGAAATTTGCTACTTGGCACAACTCTATGAGTTTTCGACATTCATATCTTTCCAAAGTGTCTATGTTTCCATTCCAAAAGTCTTCATCGATTCTAATTCTCTGCCTGCATTTATCAAAGTATCTTCATTTACAAATGATTGGTTACCTCTCATATCTCTCAAAACTAATTCAGGCTTAATTTCATTGAAAATTTTGTCACACCACAAATCTTTTAATAGATATGTTCTTTTGACAGAGGATGAAATTTATTCTTATTATTTTTCATCTTCTTCATCTATTTTCTAAGAAAAATCAATCTATTGAGAAAATGCTTAAAATTTTTCAGTAATAATCTAAGTATCAATCATAGATCTATGCTATTCAGGACATGAGAAATTTGGGACTAAAATTGAAATTAGTCGATTTTAAGTTTATTAAGGTAGAGTCGACATTTAAATATTCTAGTCGTCTTAATTGAAAAAATCAGACTTCAATTCCTCATTCTTAGTGATATCCATAATGTCCTAAACCTTTTGATTTTTAGAAGTCTTTCTAGAATTTTAGTCAGACTAAGTTATGCTAATATTTTCAAATTATTGATGAGTATTCAACTCTTAATTCAGGATTTAGGGTGATTAAATTGCTTAATTAGATTAAGACTTGTTCTAATTACTCAAGAGGTTTACTTTTATGCTTGATTTAGGCTATTTAAAGTCGTTCTTACTATATTTGTTCATTGACTTTCTTAACTCATCCGAAAATTTGTTTGCTTTATTTTCAAATACTAACAAATCTTGTAAGAATATAAATTCTAAACATTTTAACTCAATAAAAGAATGATCAATTTATTAAAAACCTTGTTAACTTGAATCGCTAAGATATTCTGAGTGCTCATAATGACATTTTAACTGAAGTTTTGAGCATTTTAGATTAAACTGAAACATGTTAGTTGAAGATTTGTGATCAAAATTAAACTGCTCAAATGTTCTGTAGAAGATATTAAGTTATCTTAGATGAGTTTATGGTAAATCTGGGTATTTCTTTAATTTTAAGTCAGGCAGTATTGTTTCAAATCTCTTTTAAAATTCAGTAAACATTACTTTTTGAGTATCAATTGCTTGCTTTAGAATTTCAGATAACTTTAAATTGCTGGAATTTTCTGAAACTTCGAATTGATAACTTTCTTTGACTCTTATCATAATTGCTCCCTTTTTGATATCTTAAGACTACTTTAAATCCTATTTTTCTTCAGATGACAGAGTTTCCTTCCCAATTTTTATTTCAAAATGATACTAAATATGATAATCACCTTTATTTTAATTAATGAGTAGCTTGATTTTGTCTAAGCACGCGACACTAGAATCTTCAAAACCCAAACCAGTGATATTTTCCAATGTGTTTTCAGAACAATTTGATATCAATTGGATCTCAGTAGACTTATGGAAAAGCCTGTTTTTCTTAAAATCTGTTAGCATGATTATCAAAGGAACAAAAATGTCAACTCCTACCAGTTCATTAATATTTCTATTAATATAGAGCATCATTTTAGTGTACATGGTGAGACCGATTTCATTTCTTATGTAGAGCATCATTAGTTAATTCAAAGTTTATTGATCAATTCTGGTAATAATCTGCAGATCATCCTAAGCCTTTGTATGCAGACTGAGATTCTCATATCCACTGAAAAGAGTTGGAATCAGATTTTTTGCTAACATCTTTTTTATCATTACAATAACTTCAAACTTGGAGGCTTCAAACATTTCAAGATGGGTTTTTGGGGGATGATTGATTATATTTTCCATTGCAAAGTTTTAGTTGACTTAATTAAAATGTTGTCGAGAAATTTAAAGGATTTAATTATGATAACTTCAAATTCAATATTTAAATTATAGACATTAGGAAAGTTATAAGTGGTTCAAATTAATTTTAATTTGAAAAGATTATTAAAATTAAAATATGTTGAAAGAAATGTAAAAAAACAATTTTATTTTTTAATATATATTAAAATAGAAATAATTTCCAGTATTGATCTTTATTAGAAATCAAATAAATTTAACTATTCAATTAATTCTAATTCTTAATTTTTTAATAGATAATGTTTAACAAGTGGCGTCACCAAGTGGAATAAAACGAGCACGCCTTCCAGGACACCTGCTCCCAGCTCCTGACCTATGAGTCTCTGATCTACGAGTCCCTGGGCTAAATCAAAAGAGTGGAAGCCTCCTCCAAGGAAGTGATCAACATTTACATTAACAACCACAAAACCATCAAGGGCATTGCAGACGACCAAACTCAAATTATCGATGAGCTAAGCCAAATTGAGAGGGAACTCGACACACTTATTGCTTCAGGCGGAAATCAGCAGCTCATACAGTAAACTTAAGAATTCTGCGAGCATATTATGATAATATTTACTATTACTTTACTTCAACCAGGCAGTTTCTGATCAGGATAAGATGGACTTGTCTAAAGTGACATCCAGAGAGCAAATTTACGGAAAGGCATTGCAGATTGAGAAGGAATTTGAAGAAATGAACAGGGAACTTGTTGATGTGCAGACAATGATCGACCAGAAGCAAAGAAAGGGCGAAGAGAAATTCAACATTGTGGTCAATGGGCAGTCCCTCAACCTCGACTCAATCGTGAATTCTTATTACGAGACCCTGCTTTGGCTTGAGAACGCAGCAGTCGACCTTAACTACCAGGTGGAAGAGGTTGCTGGCAGACTGGGCATGGAGAAGAACTGACCAATGAAGGTTTAATAGTTTAATAATTAGATTTGTAAATGATAAATTCAATTTAATAAAAATCATAGTTTTTAAATGGAGCTTTTATTTTGTTAACTTCTTTATATATTTTTCTTAATACTTATTTTAAAAAATTTCAATTTTCAAGTTTGTTTTTTATTAATCGTAATTTTTTTAATTTAATTTTTTCAATGTATAACTTATTTCATATTCTTATTATATTAACAACTTTCATATTAGTTTTGTAAGAAAATCTTTAAATTTTTATTTCTTACTTTGTTCCATATTTCTTTGAATTTATAAATCATGTATATTCTTGCATATTGATCTTTACATTGATAGAATAATTTATTAATGTTCATAAGCAAATTCATAACTATGTACAATTTATTTCAATAATTTCTTTTTCGCATTAATAATTACACTTTTTTTTTATTGGTTGTTACTTTTAAATTATATTAAGATCAAGCATATTAGATTTATTTTAATAGCGAATTAATTTAAAATTAATTGTTGCTAGCATTGCATATGATTTTAAGAATTACTATTGAAAATTTTACGATAACTTATTTTATTATACTTAGAATGAATAATTTGATTTCACCTCTTAGACAAAAGAGATATTTATCAATTTATTTTAGGTAATAATTTCTTTAATTAGCTTTGTATTTATGAAACTTTAATAAAATTACATATCAAATTTGTAATTTTAAATATGATTTGTTTACAGAATTAAATGATCATTCAAAAAATGATTTAATTACCAATAAAATTTCTATAAAATATCATAATTTTAAAAAAATCTTCACATAAATTTTTATTTAATGATATTTGGTTCATAACAATAAAATCACAATTTAACTTTAATGTAATATTTAAAACAATTTTATAAAGTAAATTTAAGATATTTATTTTTTATTTTTTTCTTTCAAGTATTATAATTTCTATTAATCTTAAGCTGGTGGTTTTTGTCCAAACATATTAGCACCTGTTGAAGAAGCATCAGGTTATTTCTTAGAGTCATCTGCTCCAAATTTAGATACACCTCCTCCAAGACCACCAAGACTAACTCCACTAGCACCAGAGGCTTAACCTCCAAATATGTTTGATTTTGCTTAGTCTCCACTCGATCCAAAAGATCCTGCACCTGTTGCAGCAGGTTTATCATCAGTTTTTTGTTATGAAGCGGCTGAAGCACCACCAAATATAGAAGAACCACCTCCTGTAGCTGCTCCTCCAAAGTTAAGACCTCCTGTGGATTATGGCTTTGAATCTTCTTTTGCTTCTGGCTTTTTATCTTAGTTACCAAGATTTCCAAATAAGTTACCTGTGCCTGATGTGCTTGGTTGAGGTTTGGAATCTCCACCAAAAGCTGTTCCTCCAAGACTTGCCCCAGTTTACTAAGTAGCAGCTCCGAAAAGAGAACCTCCAGCTGATGGTGCAGATAATTATGATTTATTTTCAGATTCTTTCACATGAGAAGTCATTCCCATCCCAGATAAGTTTAACTTAGGTAAGGAATTATCATCACTTCCTTGTTTTTTATCTTCAGGTTTTTAAGATGTTCCTGAACCAAAAAGACCGCTTGACGATGCACCACTACCAAATAGTCCTCCAGCAGCTGGAGCTGTTTTATCAGTTTTTTACTCAGCAGATGTTGTTTATCCTCCAAATAAAGCACTTCCACCAGGTGGTTTGTTAGTTTGACCAAAACTAGACAAATTCAAATCTCCTGTTGTACTTGAAGGACAAAATTAAAATATATAACTGAAGCTGTAGTTTATGAATTAGCTTAAGCAGGGGGTTTTTAGCTTGCACCACCGAATAAAGATGTAGTTGCAGATTGTTAAGTTGAGCTACCAAATCCTTAAGGACCAGTTTGTGATGCTCCACTGCTTAATAATCCAGTACCTTATGATGCTCTATTATCTGAAATAGAGTTTGTAGTTGAGGCAGCTCCAAATAATCCAGTATTTATAATTATATTAAATCCAGCTGATCCACCTGCTGAAGAAGAGGCTCCAAATCCACCAGCAGATCCTGTTGCTGGTTTATTTTAAGCAGAAGCTCCAAATAAACCTCCAGCTCCTGATTCACCTGGTTTTGCTTGATTTTAGGTTGTTGCTGCACCTCCAAATATTGAACTTGTTGCTCCTGCACTTCCTTGTCCAAAAGCACTGCTTGTGTTTCCGCTTGGTGCACTAATATTAGAACCAAAAGTAGATGCTCCAGCTCCTTAAGTACTAGTTGAGCCAAAAATACCACCAGATCCTCCAGTGGTTTACCCAGAACTTTAAGGAGGCTTCTGACCAAACAGTCCTCCACTAGATCCAGACAAGCCTCCTGAACCGCTAGCAGCTGAATTTTAATTTGAACTTGAACCAAATGCAAAAGTTGATACTGGAGCATTTTAGCCAGATGGTGTAGGTCCACTACCACCAGAAGCTCCTCCGAATATACCTCCTGCACTTGATTACCCAGCACCGAATAATGAACTTCCACCACTTGAGGCTGCTGTATTTTAAGTTGCTGATGTGTTTGCTGCTGCATTACCAAATAATGACCCTGTTGCTGCTCCTGTATTAGCCTATCCAAAAATTCCTCCTGTTGCAGAGCTACCTTAATTAATTATATGTATAAAATTAGTGATATAGATTGCTACCTAGAGCTCCGAAACTATTAGTTCCAGCTACTCCCTAAATTTTATTAAGAAAAAAGTCAATAATATTTACAGATGATCCACCGAATATTCCTGTTGCAGGTTAGTTGTTTTGCGCCATTATAATTTTACTATATTTTTGTTTATTTATAATAATTATATGTTTTTAATTATTTAATATTGTAATGACTTTATACAATCTGCATGTATAAAATTGAATAATTTTATTATTTATAAATCAAAAGGAATGATTATCAGTAAATAAGATACAAATAGAGTAGTTAATATTTGAATTTAAATGTTTTATATCGACTAGTTGAGCATAGACTATAAATATCTATTAAATTTCACTTTAAATATATATAATCAATCAAAACTATCAGAACATCCAATAGAATAAAAAGTATATTTATGTAAAACAATTGCTATTCTCTTTTATTTTTATTATTATGAATATTAAATAATAAATTTATAGATGACAAGATACACAGACTAAGTCGACATTAGAGA
This sequence comes from Oxytricha trifallax, assembly GCA_000711775.1. Lineage (NCBI taxonomy): Eukaryota > Ciliophora > Spirotrichea > Sporadotrichida > Oxytrichidae > Oxytricha > Oxytricha trifallax. The sequence goes on along the minus strand of ARYC01019201.1, from coordinate 41,709 downwards.
TAGTGGAAACACTTCCAATAGCCTCACACCCCAAAACCCCTTAACTAAGCACATTAAAACCTACGCTTTAGGTTCAATTGCAGTAGTGGGTTCATTCCTAGCAACATACGCACTTATCAACAATTTGGGTGCTACTCATTATGACAGTGGTCTATCATTAGTCATGAAAGTTGATCCAGAGACCTAGTAAGCGTTCTCTGATTTATAATTTATAAAATTACAGCAAATTAACATTCCATGTGAATAAATTAGATAAAAATTAAAATATAAAAGATTATAATATTATCTTCTACCATTATACAAATTAGAATAAATCTAGCTAATTTAAATTTTCTTATGCAATAGTCATTTTTTAGCATGAATGTATAAAATTATAATTAATTTCGTTGCCAAGCACCAGAGAAGCTTCTTGACTAAGGAGGAATACAAGGCAAGACTCTCAAACTTCCGAGACAACTATCAGACCATTAAATCGCACAACGAAGGCAGAAGAAAGAATGGAGTTTCATTTAAGATGGGAGTGAACTAGTTTTCAGATTGGTCCAAAGCTGAACTTAACAGCCTCAACACATTTATTAAATGTTGAACAATTTTACATTTTGATTACAATGTGGCTTAGTTTAACCATTGAATATCAGTATATCACAATATATGTATTAAGAGAAGCTGTGGACACAGATGAAGATCACACAAATGATGAGGAAGTACTGCTTAAAGTGGACAACTATGGAGAACCAATGAAGAGACTACCTAAGTCTGTTGATTGGAGAGATCATGGAGCTGTTAAACCTTTGAATGTCATTAAGATTTTTTAATAGTATTTGGATTAGAAAAGTATAGCCCTGTTTTGAACCAAGGTAGATGCGGAGGATGTTATGCTTTTTCGACCGCAGCAGCTGTTGAAGGTGCTTATTTCCTTAAGTCAGGTGAGTTCAAGTAGTTTCAAATATTAATAAATAAATTAAAGTTGTCAGTGCAGCAGATTCTGGACTGCACAAATGGGTCTCCTTGGAGCAACGCCGGCTGTGGAGGTGGTTTCATGACCAACTCATTCCGCTATCTGCAATCAAATAAGCTTATGACTGCAAATGACTACCCCTACATAACCGCAGATGGTGAAATAATAATATGCAAATTGACATTAAATGGTTTTGCAATTTAATCGTAATTATCATTTTTATTTATGTGCTGTCTGCAATTATGACGAAACTAAAGGAGTAGTAGGTGTTCAAAACTATACCAAAATCCCTCAAAATGACACTTAATCTCTTTTGGAAGCTGTAGCCAAGCAACCAGTTTCAATTGCTATGTATGCCTCCGGGGATGAGTTTTACTACTATAAGACTGGTGTCCTTATTATGTTCATTATAGTATTTAGAATTTATGTGTCCTAGATGTAGATGAATGTAGTGTAAAAGTTAATCATGCGTTAGTTCTCGTAGGCTATGGACATGATGTCTTGAGTGGCAAGGACTACTGGCTAGTAAAGAACTCTTGGGGCGAAAAATGGGGTGAAAATGGATATATCAGAGTTAAAAGAGACAATGCCTCAGAAAATTTACTAAATAAGTAAAAGTTTATATTCTACTTATTCCTTCTCATATTCCATAGAATCATTTATATTTAAAAAACTAAATTCTAAATTCAGGTTTTGGAATGTGTGGAATTCTCAAAATGAATTCCTATCCTTAAGTTTGAGAGATAATCTACTTTATTCTAAAGAGAGTAGATAAGTATTTAAGTAAAAATATATAAACTTAATTTAAAGAGTAAGAGATTTTATTTCATTAACAAGCAAGATTTAATTATTATTATTCTAATTTGCCTTGTGTAAAAGTAAAAACATTATAATTAGCTTGCTATATAAATATTCAAATTTAATTGTCTATAAAATTAGTGCAAAATTTGTAAAATTTGTTAAATTAAAGTGACTATAAAATAAAAAAAAAATGACTCTAGATTACTATTTTATACCTAGCATCAACATCTACGACTTCTATCAGACCTAGCAAAATCCAACAACTTATGAAGTTACAGAAATTTTCGGAGAGTTTTTCCAAGCTATTATAAATATTTTTTCATGATTACTCATTCAAAGTAGCGATACACAAAAAGGCTGAGCATCATGACACTTCCACACAGTTTAAGTAATTAATTAAATAAATTATTTAAGAGAAATCGAATCAATTTTTATTGTTAATAATAAGTTCTAAGTATTTTTATATCATTGAAATTCAAAATTTCCTTGTAATTATTACGATAATAAAAATATCTCAATCTTTTTAGTATGTTTTATTTGCTTGATAGAACTGATTATGAAGTGAATTAGTAATTAGAATATTGTAAGTTACTCACTTAGAATATTATTGAATAAATACGTAATCAGTATGTTGTATTCCCTATCCAGCCTAGTCCCTACTCTTTATTGACTAGAGACTAAAAACTGTATAAATAGCTGTTCAGATTCAAATTTAAAAATAATTCACAAAAACTTTTACAATTATGTATATTTGATGAGTTTGAAATTTAAAGTGCAATCCAATATGTGAATAAATTGCTTGTTCTTTATTTTTAATTGATAAACTTTGAAATCTTACAAGTAAAAAAATGACTGATATTACTAATACAACAACTCATTAGCCAGACCAGACAATAAAGTCTATTATTTCTAATGTAGTTTATACTTTAAGTAATTAAGTTTAAACTATATGTGAAATAAATCAATAAAGAATGGAAGCAATAAGGGCAAGGGATTACTGAAAATAGTAGGGACTGTTGCTATTGTGGGAACAGTTGCAGCACTCGCTCTATTCGGAATCAGCATCAACAGCCAAAATAAATTGAAATGATTTATGTTTTGTTATTCTTTTCCGATTGAGTAGAAAAGAAAATACATAGCATGATATTCATATGCTCATTTAATGAATGGAGGTCTTTCAGATAGAATGAACTTAGCTTCTAAAGTCAACCCAGAAGTGGAGACTGCTTTCAATAACTTCTTGGCTAGACACTCCAAGAGTAGATATATTTACAATAAATGTATATAAAGGTTTTTTCTGGTTTTCAAATGAGAATAATCTCATTTTATGAGTTTCTTGACCAAGGAAGAGTTCAGAGCTAGACTTTCCAATTTCAGAAACACTTTTGAAGAAGTTAAGCTCCACAACTCAAATTAATTAGTTTTGCAATATGATTCCCCATTAAATCTGAAATCATCTTATTCACAACTTATATAAAAATGAAAGTAAATTCAATTTAGGGCAGCAATTTTAAGATGGGATTGAATCAGTTCTCTGACTGGTCTTAATCTGAAATCGATGAAATGCTCCAATTCAAAGAGCCACTAGACACTGATGAAGATAATACAAACGATGAAGATTTAGATCAAACACTTTATTATACAATTTATAGTTGGCACCCAAAATATTTTGCATCCTATGCTAAAAGAAGTAAATCATAAATTATCGATTTAATAATACACTTCTTAAGGCTGATGGAGATTTGCTTTAAGCTCCAGCATCCATAGATTGGAGAGCAAAGGGTGCTGTCATAAATATAAAATTAAATCATATTTATATTCTAAAAAGACTCATCCCAATAAAATACCCTCATTTTGTATAAAAAAATAACTGCATAGTTTAATTGGTCTATTTATTTATGTTTATGAAAAAATTTTATATTTTTTTTATTTATTATGGAAACCATTAATTTTCTGGCTAAAGCTTTCTATAATCATAAATATATAGAATTTAAGTTCCTCTTTAATTTTTGAGGTTTATAAATTCTTATATTTAAGTGAAATTTGCTGCTAAATAAATTCTTTTTTTTAAGCAAAAAAAAATGTTCTTAAATTATTAATTCTAAGGAAAATTAAATTTTATGCAATAAAAAAGAATCTTTATTGATTTATTATTTAATTTATCAATAATCAATTCAGAATTCAGAATTTAATATTTATATAATCTGTTTTAATTAATTAACAATTTAAATTAGAATTATCTCATGCATTTCTAATTTTTTATATAAAAAATATTAATTGAAGTAATTAGTATTTGCAATGCATGTTGGAATCATATTAATAATACAAGGGTGAAAATTGATATTTTATGGGGTGGGGGTAATTTACAGCTTTAGTTTACTTATAAATAGTATTAAATAAAGCAAGAAAAATGGTTGATCATTATTTAAAGATGATATGAAGTTAAAGAATATAGAGCTTGAGAGAAAATGTTCTCATGAAACTTGATCATTTAATCTGGGTATTAGAAAAAGGGTTTCAGGGGTTCTCATATTATTTTAATTTAAGTCACTCCAGTTTTGGACCAGGGCAGATGCAGTAGTTGCTATACTTTCTCTGCAGCCCATGCTGTTGAAGGTGCTTATCAAATCAAAACCGGAAAGCTCATTGTGATAAATTTTAACTAATAAAAGTACAATGGTCTTTTAAATTTTATTTTTATTTTGTAATTGAGATGTCCAAGCAACAACTGCTAGAGTGCTCAGGCAGACCATACGGTAACTCTGGTTGCAGAGGTGGTTACATGACCAATGCCTATAAATATCTTAAAGATAACAAACTTCAAAGTGATGCTTCATATCCATACACTGGAACTGCTGGTACCTGCAAGCACGATGCCTCAAAGGGTATCACTAATACATTATATGCATATGATTTCAAAAGCTTTTTAAGTTTAAATTTTTAAGAGTTTTATGAATGTTGTTAGCTATACCGCTCTCCCAGCTAACGATCCAACTGCTCTCTTGAACGCTGTAGCAAAGCAACCAGTTTCAATTGCTATCTATGCCAGCTCAAGTGCCTTACTTGCTTATAAATCTGGTATTGTGGATACTGCCAAATGTGGTACTTTTTAATAGCAGTAAGGCTTATTTGCTAATAAAGCTTAGAGGATTTTTATTGGATTGATTGGTTCATTTTAATTTTAAAGTACCAACGTCAACCACGCTGTTACCCTTGTTGGTTATGGCTCTGAAAATGGAATCGACTACTGGATTATCAAGAACTCATGGGGAGCCAAGTGGGGTGAAAAAGGTTTCTATATAATTTAAAATTTATGTCTATTTTCGTTTCATCAGAATAAAGAGAGATATGACCAAGGGTCCAGGTATCTGCGGCATTTACAAGCTAAGCTCAATTCCAACTGTCTGAGTAATATGAGTGTATGTGTTAATGCTGACTGACTTAAAACATCAGTTGCATTAAGTAAGTTTCAAGGTTTTGACTTTGGCAGATGTACTTTAATTAAACTAACCTACAGCTTCTTTTAATATCTATTAGCAAAGTAGACTAGTATCAAGTTTACTGAGAAGATTGATATAAAGAGAAGACAGGGAATGACATTTTGACCAGATTAAGTTAATATATTAGTTTGTAAGCTTTAAACTACTTGTTTTCTTCGAAAAAATTTAATATTTCTCGTGTGTAAATTGAATTACTCTAGTGGTTACATTCAAATTATAACTCTATTAAATTTTTTAAAATTCAATAGTGTAATCTGAATATTTTTCTCTAAATTAAGTTAATTTGTTGTAGTTAATTAGCATTTGCTGAACTAAACCGAGTAACATTAAGCATAATATTGCGTAGTAAAATTAAGTTTAATTTGACCAAATTTATTCAATCATAAATTTCTTATCATTTCTTAGGTCTATGCACCTGTTTAAAAATATATGCTAGTTTAATTATTATACATTTCTTTTATAAACACACTCTATCCTATGTATTATTTATGACCACTCGTTGAAATCTGATATTGTCATTGTTTATGTTTGCTAATGAATAAACTAATAATAAAGAATTAATTTATATAGGGACTAGTAAAAAAAGAATCCTTTATAGTTAATAGAGACTATTGGATTTAGTATAAGCGACTAGGGAAGTTTCAAATTTTACTTCTATTTAAGGCTGTGCTATTATTGATTTATATTGGATTTTATTTCTCTGAAAATATGAATAAAAGGATCTTAAAATTTAATTTTAAATTCATGATAAAAGTAAAATTTAAAATTAGATTTAAACAAACAGTCCTAAAAAACAATGCATCAAGCAAAAGAAAAGAGAAGTTTAAGGAAGTATGGCTCCTTAATGATTGTGGGGGCTGTGGCAGCCTTGGCGTTCGTTGGAATAACACACTATACAGAATCTGTCAGTGGAAATGCAGCCACGAATTTGAAATTGAAAGTCGACCCTTCGATTTAAACTGCTTTCAACAACTTTGTAAGCAGACACCAAAGAAGTTATAAAAAAATGTGATTAACTTGCTTCACAATCAAGTCTCTAAAACTATTTATTATGAAAATTTAAGTTTCCTGACCTAAGAGGAGTATAAAGCTAGACTAGCAATTTTTAGGGACACCTTTGAGGCCGTATAGCTTCATAACTCTTTGGAGAGCAAATCTTACAAGTTAGCTATCAACAAATTCTCGGATATGTCTAAGGATGAGTTTAGCAAGTTCTCGAGTCTTCAATTACCAGCAGAAGATGACGAAGAAGAAGAGAGCAATTAGTATTAAGAAGACGATGATGACGACGATTTGCTTCTAGGAGCACCATAGTCACTTGACTGGAGAGACAAAGGAGCAGTTATTATATAAACACCAAATTATATATAATTTTAAGGGAAGTTTTCTTAAAGTTTTTTTATAAAAGACTTTTCTTGCCTTTCTAACATCTAGAAGTTACTTTTGGTATTTACACTCAAAAATATTTTATTTTCTATATTAAGGAATTAATGATTCAGATAAAGCAATTTTTATTTTTTCCCTACTACAGTCCAATAACTACTAGAGTTATATATAAATTTATAATGATTTATTCATTCTTATTTTCTTATAAATATTAAAAGCATTAAACATTTTAAAGATTATTATTATTTTGTAATAAATTATTTGAAACATTTTATGATTATTGTCAAAATCAAATTATTTTCATAGATAATCCAGTTAGTAAAAATAGAAAGTTAATTAAATCAATAATATAAATCATAAATGCTTTATTTTATCATATATTAATTAACTTACAAATAAGTTGCTTAATATTTCAATTATCAAAATCGTTAATTAAAAACCAAAAACATAAATTTCAAAAGTAGACTTTATTTTATAAAAATTATTTATAGTATATTTATTTTTAAAAAAAATTCTTCCATCTTAAACTTCTATATTTTAAATATTATTGAAAACAACTAATTTAGATAAGTGATTTTTATCATTTTCTAATGCATTTTTAATTTATTAGTTTACAAAACATTTTTTTTATATTCTCAAATTTTAAAATGAAGATTGTAATACAATAATTTTATTCTTTAAAAAAATATATTCCATTAATTTTAGTGTAAGAAATTCATGGAGTATAGATTTATTATATATTTTATTTCTTATTTTATATGTAAATTTGATTTTGATAATCAATCTCTTCATTCTATAGTTTTAGTATCCTTAATTTCATAAAAAGAAATATTTTTCTTCATAATATTTTAGTTATAATTAATGAATTAGAGAGACATATTGGCATCAGAAATATTGCAACAAATTTTAAATGACTAAAATAAAAAGATTTATTTTTTTTAATTATAAAATAACTTAAAAAAGAATTCAATAAAGAATTTTATAAAATCATTCAATATTGTTTGCAATTGCTATATAATAAATTTGAAAAGCAAAATAATTTATGAAAAGATTGATTTTTTTAAAAAAATTATATTCAGATTGTTGAATAAAAAGAATTTTATATTGTGCATTTGAATTTCACAAAACACTAAATCTCAATATTTTTACTGAGTCTTTGAGCAGACTAAGCTATGCGGTGCTTGCTATGCTATGTCTACAACAGGTGCAGTTGAAGCAGCCTACAAGATCAAAACAGGAAAATTGGTCGAGTTATTTAATTTTTTATGAAAAATCCTTTTAATGAGCTATCAAAGTAGTAAATTCTAGACTGTGCAGGCAGATATGGAAATGCTGGCTGTAGTGGAGGGTACATGGTAAACGCTTACAAGTATATGGTAGAAAATAAACTGATGCTTCACAAAGACTACCCTTATGTCAATAAAAATCAGAAATGTTAAGTAGACACTACAAAGACAGTCACTGGAATTAAGGGCTACACTTCTCTTCCAGCTAACGACCCAGTTGCACTCTTTAACGCAATTCAAAATCAACCAGTTTCAGTTGGAGTTTAGTCAAGCAAAGTACTGTTTCATTAGTACAAGTCAGGAGTTCTCGATGACTCACGTTGTGGTCAAGCCATCGATCATGCTATGCTTTTGATTGGCTATGGAAACGACAAGGCATCTGGCAAGGACTACTGGCTAGTGAAGAACTCATGGGGCGAAGACTGGGGTGATCTTGGATACGTTAAAATCTTAAGAGATATGAATCGCGGAGGTGGTATCTGCGGAATTAATAGACTCGGTTCTTACCCTACATTGTGAATCAAATGAGTACCACAATATCATAATTTTTGAGTAACTAGGTAATTTAATTTCGTAATTAAAATGTATTTAATGTAACATTGAAATTGAACATTGGGTTTTTTTACACATTTGTTTAAATCAAATAATGTGAAAATCTTATTATTTAATTGATTAAGCTATTGGATAAAGTTATTAGTAACTACTAATTTAGCCCTATAAATAATGTTTTGATATTATTTTGTAAATAATTTAGTAAAAAGCTTTTAAATTACCAAAGCAAAAACCAAAAAGATTGAGAAATGAAATCATTGAAATAATTCTAGAAAAACGGGATGATAAAATCCATTGCCATTGTTGGATCAGTGGCCGCTCTTGCACTAATTGGTGTTTTAAATTTGAATGAGAGTTCTTTGGAGAACAATTCAAATTTGTTGTTAAAAGTCAGTCCTGAAGTTTAAAGTGCGTTCATTTTACATTTAGATGGCTTTAATTGAATTTTCCTATATATATATATATAGTTTTAAGAATTCAACAATTTCGTATCACGTCAATAAAGAAGTTTAAGCAAATTATTTAGTCTGTAATCATTATATTAAGAATACATATAGCTATATCATTTAAAGTTTCTTAACATAAGAGGAGTTTAAGGCTAGACTAGCGATATTCAGAGATAATTATGAGAGAGTATAGCTTCACAACTCATAGAAAGACGTTTCTTTCAAGTTAGCAATCAATAAATTCGCTGATTGGTCAAAGCAAGAACTTTTGCATATTATTTGCGAATCCTCAAAATCTAAAGCTATATGGATTGCAAATTTATATTTTTAAAACTTTAACAGTTCATGCCAATTATTGAGCCTACAGATACTGATTAAGATCACACAAATGAAGATGAAGTCGATTAATACTTAGCAACCGATGACGATGACGATGATCTATTATTTGCTCCAGCTTCAGTTGACTGGAGAGACTAAGGAGCTGTTATAATATCAAATTTTATCTTATATAACGGTTATAATTTTACTCAAGTCAGAATTCAGGGCAAATAGTGTGGAGCTTGTCATACTTTCTCAGCTGCTGGAGCAGTTGAAGGTGCTTATAAAATAAAAACAGGCAAACTGATTGAGTTTCGATATTATCTGACGCTTATTTTGTATAAATAATGAATATGAGTTTTCCAAGTAGTAGTTACTAGACTGTTCTGGAAATTACGGGAATCAAGGCTGCAAAGGTGGTTACCCAACAAACAACTTTAAGTATTTGTAGAAAAACAAAATTTAAACCTACGACTCTTATCCATACACAGGTGCAGTTTAGAAATGCAGTTACGATGCTTCAAAGGGAATCGTTGGTGTGAAATCTTACATCAGTCTACCCTAAGACGATCCTACAGCCCTCATGAATGCAGTTTAAAAGCAGCCAGTTTCAATTGGAGTAGCAGGTGTAAAGGATGTTTTCTATCTTTACAAGGGAGGTGTACTAGATGACGCAGCTTCATGTGGTACTAAGATAGATCATGTTGTGCTTTTGATTGGCTATGGAACCGACAAGGCAACTGGCAAGGACTACTGGCTCTTGAAAAACTCATGGGGTACTGATTGGGGTGAAAATGGATTTGGCAGAGTCAGAAGAGACATGACAAAGAAAGGAGTGGGCATGTGTGGCATTCACAAACTTAGCTCATACCCTATTTTAGCTTGAAAACATTGTAATAGCGACTAGAGTGATTAAATATGATCAACTAGTCAAATTAAGGTACTGGTAATAAAAGTTAAAAGATATTTAATTTCAAAATTTAACTCATAAAATTAACATTCTAAATTGAGAGAGATATTATTCCTACTGATAAGAATATTCTGAGATAAAATGGGAATCAATTGAAATAATAATTATAAATAATATGAGTATTTTTAAGAAATTTGGCAAGTCAAAAGATGTCCAATCATCCTCCAACTCTAGCAATAGTATAATTATAATATTTGAGCTTTTTCTATTCCTATATATATATATACTTATTATGGCTATGAGGTAGTATCCTCCCCCCCTAATGTATACTTTTCTTTTTGTAGTCTGATAGAGTTTTTGACGCTGAGTAATAGTAGCAGATGAACATGGAATGTGCGAGCAATAGTTTTGGAGCTATGGCCTCATCAAAGTCACTTTTTATATATAAAAATCATTATAAATTTTACAAAAAATTTCAAATTTTTCACAAAATTTAATTTCTCTAAAATTAACGATTATAGCAGTTTTTAGCTATATTAAGAAATTATATCTAATTTATTATAAGTTTATAAAGTGATTTAAAAATCATTTTAATTATAATTTGAGATTTTCATAAAAACTATAAAAGTTCTCTTTATAAAATTATAATAAATTAGATATAATTTCTTAATATAGCTAAAAACTGCTATAATCGTTAATTTTAGAGAAATTAAATTTTGTGAAAAATTTGAAATTTTTTGTAAAATTTATAATGATTTTTATATATAAAAAGTGACTTTGATGAGGCCATAGCTCCAAAACTATTGCTCGCACATTCCATGTTTATCAGCTACTATTACTCAGCGTCAAAAACTCTATCAGACTACAAAAAGAAAAGTATACATTAGGGGGGGAGGATACTACCTCATAGCCCTTATTATTATATACACACTAATGAGGAGAAAAATAAGACAGCAAGACTGGAAGATTAAATCAAACACTTGAACAGCTACATTCAAGAACTTGCAAAGGAAAACGAAGTACTTCAAGACAGAAACAATGACATGAGAACCACTCTTATTTTTAATTACTTTATTATACTAAAATGATAAATATTATATTTTATAGAGTCTACTCTTTAGTAAAATAAGATGCTGCTGAGTAAGTTTCACATTTAATTTAATTATTTCTTTCGCCTGTTTTAATACAGAAATTTAATTTTAAGAGTTATCCTATCAGCCCATTAGTGTTAAAACAACTTCCATATCCCCTCTCATATTTATAATGTTAAGATTATAATTGAATTTCTAATTTTAAAGAATTATATTCTAACCATGCTTGTGAATATAGATGACTATATAAACACAGTTGGTTAAAGTGACTAACTAGTGTAAAAAATGAAAAAAGAAATGGACTCTTTAAGATTATAATTTTATAAAAATGTTAATTACAAAGCTTGATCTAATAAGGCGTATTTTTAAACTTCAGTTTTAATTTTTTGTGCTAAACTTTAATAAATCTAGCAATTACTTGCGTTTGCCTTCATTTACTAAATCAATTATAATTTATGTGATCTTACATTATAGATTATTTGCCCAGTTTTTTGTAAACAAATCTACTCTTATTGATTCTTCTTCAATAAACTTGGTATTAAAAGGTTTATGAAGGCAATTTTATTTAATATTAGAGTATTTAATGATATAAACCTGAGACGACCTTCCATACAAGGAGTTTATAGCCAATATGTATAAGATTTTTACTGATATAGCAGAGGAAATTCTATTTTAAATTTAAATGCATAGATTATAATTAAATCAGGCACAGCTTAATCAAAGCTACTTCCTCAAAAATGCTATACTATCAATTATATTTTTTCATTTTTATATATATAAATTTATAAGTAAATAAAACCAAATTAATAAATTAGAATTAATGATAATGCTGAATAATCGCAGTCCCCAATATCAGGCCCACCTGGTGAAATGGAATTCAAGCATCATTTATCAGGTAATGGTATATTTATTATTTTTGAATATAAAGAAAAGTATAATGCATCTCAAATGTTTTTATATGGTCACTAATTAAATAATTAGAACACAGTGGGATACACTACAACAACAAAGGCAAACACGACAGTTTTCTACCAGACTTCCCCTAAGAACTCAGCCTTCACCCAGTATAATCTCACTACAATCGTTGACCACTAAAACAACCTATAAAGTATAAACAATCACAACAATAACCATCAATAATAGCAATAGTATTGCTCAAATAATTACTATGAAAGGTAAAAAGAGTTCTTATAGAATAAGTTAAGAAAATTAATCATTAAAATTATTATACCAATAAAACCCAATAAATAAATAGAAGAACTAAACAGTAAATCAATAATAGCAAATTTAAGTGTAATGCCCGAAATGCCAATTATAATTCAGAACAAATTTACCAACTTAAATTCAACATCAAAACTCAAATATTATATAATAAGTTTAACATAAATATAATCTGTATTTTTATAGTAATTTATTTATAAGATTGAGTATATTTTTAGCAATAACTAAGTAGTGTAAGAATAAATGGCAAAGAAACAACAAGACTTGCAGAAAGAGTTGGAAATGTTGAGAAATGAATTAATGAATTTAATGAAGGAAAAATCTAATTCTATGGCTTTTGAGAATTAAAGTGATGATGCAAATGGTGGAATGAACAGCTAGCGTAGTTACAATGGCCAATCATTATAAAATTTCTCTTCATTAAATATACCACAGTGTTATATTCTGTGTAATAAAAAGGTTTGAAATTATTTGCAATTATTGAATAGCTGGAGTCTTACAGAGCACCTGCAGGCAGAGAATCGACTGTTAGCAATCGCCGTTTGCACACTCTCAGTCAAATGTTTGTAGATAAAAATCATAAGGATCTTAGCAAAATTCAAGAAATGCTTGAAAATTCATAGCTCAATATTTACTGATCACATTTTTATCCCAAATGTTTCAATCTAAAATCATAAATCCAAAGTAATAGAAAAAGTAATTTCTAATACATATTTTCATAAATATAAATGATCTATTTTGGCAATAATGAACTCATATTATTTACAGATAGCAGGGGAAGTATTTGGCAGATAATTCAGCGAGAAGACCTGTAAAGTTTCAATAATATGGAAGACAATGAGGAAAGCCAACGTGATATAAATTACCAACAAAACAATGGGATATAACTAACTTTATATATATAATTTATCAGTTTATTTCAGTTATAGATGGGCTGATATCTGATATGGATGGTAAATAAATCATGATTTCTCATCCCTCTGACTATGAAGATGAGGAAGACAATGGCACGGGTGGACAAGACGACGATGATGATTCTCTAGACTCAGATGGCAATCAAATCTCAGATAGAAACCAAGACCACAGCTACAATATATTTGCTATATTTATACATTTTTAATTAATTCATTGAAATTATTGATCATTATAGAGGAAGAGACAAGCGGAGATCAGCAAATTACAAAACGACCTGTCAAACTAGAAAAATAACGCACTGATAAGTAGCCACTCAAAGTCTAATAATCAACACTAGTCAAACACTAAAAATAATGGAAATACTTCTAGCAATCAGAGAGCGAGTGGAAATATATCTCAGAAATAACGATAGACTAATCAGCAAGATGTCGATGATAAAAATGTTATTAAATTTTTTTAATTAAAAATAATTCTTAAAATCAGTTAAGCATTTCTTTTAAATTAAAAGGTAAATTATTCAAATAAAATGTTATGGTCAGTGTCCTTAATACTCTAAACACAGAAGAATCTTGAAAACATTAAAAAAGAGAATTCTCGCTTATTTATATTTAAGATATGCAATCGCAAAAAAAATTAAACCTCAAGTATAAATATTTTATTTATAAGATCTTCTAGCAATAAAGTGGTATTTTGTCTATATTTATAGAAAAATTCTCAGCTGCTGAATTCTGCTATATATATTATACGATAGAAGATATTATATTAAAATGCATAATACTATTGTAAGAGCACATCATTATATCATAATATATTTATTATCAATCATGAACTTAAAGCTTATCAATAATAAAATGAAAGCGCCGTATGTAAACATAATCTTTTGTTCGCTTTCACTAGTTGCAATTGTGGGATTACTAGCTATAGTAAATTATGAACATAGTAGTTAAGCTCACTCTACAATGCTATTTGAACCTATAAATTTCGATGCTCTAAATTTACAGAATAATAATGAGAATGTAGTACTACACGATTAGTAATTCTTTGAGAGGGAATATCTTAGTTATTTGAGTAAATACGGAGCTTCATACAGCTCTAAATCGGAGTATTTGGAAAGATTTGAGATATTTTGCAAGAACTTGAACAAAATAGTACAGTTCAACATGTATTAGAGTGCATATAAGGGGTTTGAGCTAAGTATGAACAGGTTTGGAGATTGGAAAAAGGAGGAATACTAAGCGCTTTTGGGGTTCAAGTCTAGGAATCAATCCTAAGTGATGATTAATAAAATTCTATATCATATAGTATGATTGTGTTTTGGTTGAGATTAATTACAGATAAAGAATTTTACATAAATACTTAAATTATATTTTCTTATGCACCAACTCAATGACGAGGAGTATTCATAATATCTTCAAGAAATAAAAAGAGTAAAAACTTAAAGTAGTTCAAACAATAGTAATGATATCTTTGAGACTGTAGATTGGGTAACTTATGGAGCTGTAACTCGAGTGAAAGATTAACTTTAGTGTGGGTCATGCTGGGCATTCTAAATTTACTAATATTAAAAAACTTAAATTTAAAAATTGACTCTCTAAAGAAATTGATTCAATATTTTTTAACTTTTAGTGATTCGCTGCAGTTGGAGCTATTGAAGGCAGTTTTTTCCTTAAATACAATTTATCAGAAGAGTTTTCAGTCTAGTAGTTGGTTGATTGTTCACCTTAGAACACAGGATGTAACGGAGGACTTATGACTCTGGCTTACCAATATCTAGAAGGAAATCAGCTTTTGGAATTCTGGAGTGATTATCCATATATTGGGTATACTCAAAGATGTAAATACAACAAAATTGTAATGTTTTTATGAGAAGTATAATAAAAAATATAAATCATCAAACTTATGTTGTTAAAAAAGTTTATAACAAAAACTTTGGCAGAATAAGATTATAAGGATATGTGAATGTTGCCATTTTGATATTATATAGTTTAATTTATATCATAAATAATATGCCAAATATGATGCTAATGAACTATAGAAAGCTGTGCAGTAGTAACCAATCTCCATCGCTATTGAATCAGACAGCATATACATCTAATTTTACAATTCAGGTATAGTTTAAGACGTGCGTTGTGGAACCTAAGTAGACCACGGAGTCTTAATTGTTGGCTATGGTTATGATGTGTTCTATGGTGAAGAATACTGGCTTGTAAAGAACTCATGGGGTGCTGACTGGGGAGAGAATGGTTACTTCAGAATACTCAAAAATGCACTTAATGGACCAGGGATTTGTGGTATTCAAATCAGTCCTTAATATCCAATATTATCTTGATCTATAATTTACTTACTCAATTATAATTACTCAATTAAATTTACTTTAATCACTATTAAGAGATTTTAAGTGAAAAAGCAAGGTGGTTAAGTTTTTATCATTTATACTTATATAAGAAAAGTAGAAGTTATAAATTCAAGTTAAACACATAAATTTTTCAGTGTGAGATAGTTTTGAGGGTCTTTTGCTGAAGCATGCTTCTCTAAACCCCATTATCATTATATTGTCTGATTGCGATGGCAAGTGGTGCAAAAATAACTGAAAAGATATATTTTGAACTACATTGAAGGGTGCCCATAATCTCAGAAGACCATGTTCCATTTATGATGAATTGCCTATAGAATTTAAATATTAAGCATGAAGGTTCTATAGATATTGATGATTTATTAATTACCCCATAGATATTCCTCGCATTAAAAGAGCAGCTGCATAGTCAGGATTGACTGTTTTCTAATTTTTCATTAAGCATCGAGTGACTAAGGGATACATTTTCTTTTGCTCTTGAAGTAAACTAGTTTCCATTGGAGGTGGAATGAAATAGTGAACTTTGATTTCATGAGGCTCTAGCTCTGCCTTGAGTTGAAAAGCCAATTGCTCAACTGCTGATTTACTGCAGGCATAGGGAGTCATCCCTGGGATTGCATAATGGCTAGCAAGAGAGTCTCCCATTAAAACAATTCTTCCTGGAGTCTTTCTTTAGTGCATTCTTTTAGCGATAGGTAGGATGAACTTTAAGGCACCTAAGTAGTTGAGATTCATGTGGTGGTTATATTATTGTTTAAATAAATGTGATTTAGGGTAGTTAAGTAATAATTATTTTTGTAAAATCCAATATTTATTTAAATTTTATTGTCGTAAAATAAAACATACTAGCGGTAAAAGAATTCAAAAAAGCATAATCCATTTTTTTAATCTCATTTTTTTCAAACAAAATTTTAAGTTACTTTATCAATAATCATAGCTACTAAATAAAATCATTGCTGGTTTGCTTATCGCAGCACAATTAATGACCATTTCAATGGGACCATAAGTTATCTCAGATTGCTTTAATAAAAGCTCCACGTCTTTTTCTTTCAGTTCAGTAATGTCACAGACTATCACATTTATTAGAGGCTGCACCTTGAAGTTAACCTAAAGAAAAGTGTTATATAATTGGTCAGCAATAAAGAAAAGGCTTTAATATTTCTTAATCTTATGAGTCATTCTTTATAGATCTTACGTCTACTGATTGAGCAACTTTCAGAAGTTTATCTTTGTCTCTCCCCACCATCGTTATGTAAGCCCCTTTCATGTATATTTCTTGGACTAAAGCTTTGCCAAGGCCTGTTCCACATCCCGTAATCAAGACATGTTTATAGGGGAAAGTAATTGGATTAGCTAATGCACGAACATACTTGACCAGATATGTAATCACGGGATACAAAATTCCGCTGACTATGAAAACTCCCAAGAAAAATATTATTTTGTAGTAGAGTTGCACTTCCCACACGTAATTAATTGGAGTCAAAGTTGCATTAACTAACTTGTCTTAAAGTAGATTTATATCAATGTCAAATTAATCAGAAAAAGAGGTGTTATTCATAAATTCTGCAGTTAAATTATCTAAATAATATGAGGAAAAAGTCAAATATACCACTCATTGGAGCTGCAGGATCTGCAAAATTTTCTGTCATTATAAAGATTATTATAATTAAATTAAATTCATCTGCTTAATTAAAATAAAGCTTGTTTATTCTTTGACTTATTATATTTTCGAAGTATTTTTTAATGGAAGTTAAAGTTGCATTCAGTATATTAACTGCTTATTAAATTTTTAATTTGATATTTTTTATTTTGATTAGTGGGACCTTCTGATGTGGGAAAATCATCTTTAATTAAATTTCTAAAAGAATGCAACTTTGAGAACGAAAATTAAGACTCCAACTCTTATTAAGAATCCTGGGGAATCAGCGTAAACGTTGTGGAATGGGATTATTAAAATCCTAAAACAGGGTAATTGCATGTTTTAAGATTTGGATTGTGGGAATCTGGAGGCTCTTTTTTGAAGAAATTTCCATTTTACAATTAATACCTGCTTAAAGACGCCAATGTCGTGATCTATATGCTGTCTTTAACTTTAGATGAGAATCTAAGCGAAAAAGCCAAATTATTGATTGAAGAGACAAGAACCCAATTTCAAAATTATAGAAGTTAAAATTCGAACTAAAATTTGAATGAAATTCTGTTACTTACTAAAGTTGACTAAGGCTATTTAATCAATCAAAATCAAATATCAGAAGTTAAATAAACCTGCAAAGGTTTAGGAATTGAAAATGTTTAAGTGATAGGTATTCCATTCAATGAAAGGTTGTTAGAAAATGAGGATAAAGAAGAAGAAAATTCACTATAGCAATAATATATTGATTAGCACGGAAAAATAACGAATAAATCAAAAGCAAGACATGCTCTGGCAAACTAAATCCTTAATTCATTAAGTGAAGCAAGTTTGAAAGATTAGATTTGAAAATAATATTCTTATGAAATTAAACTTAAAATATTCAAATTTAATTATGAGTGATAAACTCTTTATATCTCTTAAATATATTAGATAATACAATATTAAATTCAATAATGAATCAATAGAGCCACTTCTAATTTTCATTAATTCTTATCTATTTTATAATGAAATAGTCATTTAAGTTTTATAATACTTCAAATGACAATGAATGAATCCAAATCTCTAACATTTTTAACATTTAATTATGAAAAATAAGTAAAAAGATTTAATTTAATATGTAAACTTAATCATCTTAATAGAATACTTATTATAATAATCAGATTATGAATTTTAAGAACGTTACTTAGTCTAACCACTCTTCTTAAGATATTCAATTATTTCCTTCTTGATTTCGTTGAATCTCTCTTCTGTTCAGTTCTACTGCGAATAGTCTGTCAGGTGCTACACCTAATCTAACTTGGTTGGACTCTTTAAATAATGAAAATGAGATATGTTTTTTGTAGCTTAAATCTTTTGTGAATGTTTCCGCTCCAATCTGCGTATATCACTTTAAGTTCCCATTTTCTAAATATTTATTTCATTTTAAATGATCGATTTTATATTATAAATTGTAAATGTTGTAGGATTTGCCAAAGTTCAATTGACCATTGTTTTCTTGTAATTGACAAAACTTTATTCTTAATTAAATGAGACTTTTGGCATCTAGGCTAAGTGGATACTGTCGTCTTTATTTATTTTTAGATTAATTAGGGGATTTACTGAAGATGAAGAATGCTACATAAGTTTCGTTTGATAACCACTGGGCATTTTAATCAAATCAAAACGAGATTAATTATGTTCATTTTTTGAAGTTGATTGCTTCATTATTTTAATCTTTGAATTCGAAACAAAATCAATATTTTAAATGTATTATAAAAGAGATTTGGACATCTAACTCTATTATTTTTCAATTACCAAAGCGTCCTAAATAATGGAATTTGCTGTATTCAATATTGAGCAATCAAAAGGATTCTTATCTCTAATTGATGTAAAAAACTTAGGAGTCTTTCCTCCATTAATGCCACCTGTCTAACGGTAACTACTCAGCATTTCAAAGTGCAATCTTTCTCTAGAGTCAAGCATCTGGTAGAATTAATTCTCTATAAGCAATTATTATTTTGTCTAAGAGTTTTCTTTATCGAAGTTCAATGATTCTACCTCTTCGTTTTCATCTTCACTTATTTCCTCCTGGTTCATAATATAAAAGTGTTATCTTAATCAAATACCATTAAGAATAAAACAATTGGTTTTTTAAAATTGAATTTATTTATTAAGGTCCTATTTCAAATCCCTCAACTTGTTTGACTTCTAATGAGATATATCCAACTCACTGACCTCTTCCTCACTCAAATTTAATTCCAAATTTTAATCTTTAAACTTGAAAGTCTGTTACTCTTGTTAGAGGGTTGTTATTTCTTTTTTTATTGCTTTACTTGGACTCAAGAATTTCTCTGAGGAATTGGATTTTTAAGGATATAAATAATTAAACACTGGTTATTAAAGTACAGTAAAAACAAAATCATAGAACTATTTTAACAAAACAAATTTTAATAAAACAAATAAGCTTATATTTAAACCTATATTGGAAAAACTTTTAGTTTGATAATGAGTGCCTTGTTTTGAGAAAACTTTCCTTAATTTCTTAGATTTTGAAATTTTATCATCACTATTATTGATAGATTACATAGGGTGTTTATTCTCCCATTCAAACTACAAGTCTCATCCCAAAGGTGATTTTCCCAGAAAGGGCAGCCCCTTTTAGATGAGTTTAGAGGGGGGGGGCTAAAGTCAAGGTTTGAGGCAATATGATTATGCTATCTGCCTCCAAAATTAATTTAAGTAAACTATCAATAAATATTAAAACATCACCATTTTTGATTTATTTATTTTCTAATATCAGCTTGCTATTTTATTTTGTGGATTTTTACAGACTTAAATTACTATCTAGCTAAAATGGATTTTTTGCTGGGAATGAAATAATTTCAGGGTCATCTAGAATAATGTCATATTTCACACCATTCATTATTTATCTTCGAAACTATTGAATTTGAATTAAATTTTAAATTTAGTTTTGTGAAATTTATTATACTAAGCTTTTTGTGATTTTTTAACTTAATACTAAAGTATTTTTATCTTTTACAATTTTCTTTAGTAGATTCCAATAAATTAATATATTTATTGACTTAATTTTTAATGATTGTTGTTGCTTGATGGGGACATGAAATCCCAGTCAACTTTAGACTAAGATTTATTTTGAGTGGAGCTCTCTTCTGAGAAGCACCTCGCCCTCTTCTTTTGCAAAATATAGGAATAATGCTCACTATTATTATTATTTATTTCTTCATCAATATATTTCGATTTGCTTAAACTATTCTCATCCCTTAGTTTTTTCAATGCTCTTTTCTTGAAAATTCTAATATTATCCAGTATCACATTAAATTAAATAATATCAAACTCATTTTATTATTATAGATTGATTTATATAAAATTAAGTATCCTTTGAGAACCCATTGCCTTATATAACTTCCTAAATAATAGGGAGTTAGAATATGAAAGAACATAATTTATTTTACAAGCATAATAAATCCACAATTAATATTTCGAATTTTATTAGAAATTCTAAAAGATAAAATGTTACAAGGGGGTTTTATAAAATATAAAATTAATTAAAATTAAAAATATTAATTGTAGAGAGTTTTAACCCTTAAAAATATTTCTAATCAAATTATATTGTATATATAGTATTGAGAATTTGAGATTAAGTATACTTTAATTAAATATAAATTAATTAAAAAGATTTTAATTTAATAAATTATATATAAAAAGTTTTGATTAATTATCAAAATATGGGAATAATATACAAATATTTATTTTTCTAAGATAGTTAAACTGTAATGTTTAAAAAATATCTTTTTTTGGTTTTTTTAAATGATAAATGATAAAGATAAATCCAGTTAAATTATTAACCAATAATTTTTTAAATAAATAATACCAATTACATTATGATTTTAAAATTTATTATAAAGGTTCATTAAAAATAATCCTGAATTTTGGGTGATTAGAATTTCTTATTAAAAATAATTAAAATAAATAAATTTAATTTCATGATTTTAATTTAAATTACATTTATAAAAAGAATATAGTTTATAAAACTGCTAGCTTTGATTGTTCAAAAGATTTGTGTTTAATCTTATCAATCTTCACTTTATATGGATCTGATCAATATATTTCAATTTTGATAAAGAGTACATAAGTGAATATTTATAATGGTAATTTTGAACAAAATGTGCAATAATGTTTAATTTTAACTCGTTTTTAGAATGTTTTATTATGTAATTTTCCTTACCTACTGCAAAAACTCAATTTAATGAAATCTCCAAAAGTAAAAAATCTATATATTAGTTTTGAAATGACGTAGAAAAAATTATCATCAAGAAATGTTGTTTATTTAATTTTAAAATAGAGAATTGATTTATATTGGGATAGAGTATTTTTTAATATAATGCGATGATGAACTCCTAACCATCAAACCGCACTCTTTGTGATACTAGTTGCTAGTTTTTTCTTATTGATATTGTACTTTTTGCAGTAACTTAAGAGTTTCGTACTTAAAAAAAAAAACTTTTACTAATTAAACTAGATAATTTAAGAACAAAAAATGATTTTCAAGTAAAAAATAATGATAAGGCATAACTTAGATTTGTGAACAATTTTATATACAAATAAATGACATAACGTATTATAGTGACATATCAAGTTTTAACCTTTTATGAGCTATTAAAAGAAATCAATTTATACCTTTGAATTTTAGAAATATTCATTGATATTTTTGGTAATATAATCTTTATTAAAGAAATATTTTAATTGATTCCTTTGATTCGTTTCATCCCTTTATAATCTAATTTAATTCTCTAATTTTAATTTTTTTCTAAGATAATTTCAAATTAGGTAGATTAAATTTATGAATTCTGCTTTATGTTTTAAGCAAAGGCAATATTCAAACATATAACTTGAAATTAATTATAATTAAATTATTTTATTTTTAGGGTTTTAACTTCTACTCTTGTTTGACAGCCACCCATTATTTGGAGAGGGAAATTAAATTTAGGTTATTAAAATATTAATATTTTTAATAAGATTTGAATGCAAGCCAGTTAAGAAAACTAATATATACTTAAAATACAATTTACTTTTGCAATTTCTAGATTTATAAAATAATTTTTTTCAATATTATATTTTATTTTAATTACTTATTTAATAATAAATCAATTAAACTTAAGAATATTTAATATTTTTTAATCTTTTCATTAAATAATGAGAAAAATAATGAACTTAAAATAAAAAAGGAATTAATTTTATTAAAAATAAGCTTTAAGAAAATTTAAAATAATCTATGTGGTTAAATTTGAATTATCTTATAGTAAAAACACACAAATAAGAAATTTTTATAATTTATTATCAAAAGTTTTGAAATTTTTTATTTAACGATAATTATAGCTAAATTTTAAAGATTAATTATAGCCTACTATATATTATTATAAATGACATCACAGCTATTAATCAATTTGTTTTTTTATTCTTTAAGATTTATAATTTTCATTCACTACATTTCTGAATCTGATTTTTCATATTGAGTGCAAAATATGAAATTGAAATTATATGAATATATTTGAAAAATTAAGTAAATTTATTATTGATTTCCTTTTAATTTTGCCTTTGAGCATAGATATTTTCTATGAATAATAATTAAGTGATTGTTAACTAATCTGAGTTTAATCATTCATCATCATCATCCTTCTTGTTGTTGTATGGGTCATTTGAACCATCGTCATTGTTCCCGCCATTTAATTTATAATAAATGGCTTTTAAGTTTCCAAAATGATTCTAAAATAAAAAAAGATTTTTAAAGAAGGGTTTAAGGGGTTTGTGATAATTTAACGATATTAATTGTACTAATTAGGATTATAAAATAAAATTTTAAATTGTTGGCATCTTCCTCGTCATCTTGCAATTGAGCTTACTTGGCAGCTTCCTCTTCTTCTTCCTATCTACGTCTTTCTTCTTCCTCCTCTTCTTCTTATCTACGTCTTTCCTCCTCTTCCTGCTCTTATCTGCGTCTCTCCTCTTATTCCTCCTGAAGTAGCCTTCTAGCTTCTTATTCTCTTCGCTTTATACATAATTATTGACTAATTAGATCCAATACATAAGCTTATATAGGAAAAACCTTAATATGTTTAAGATTCGCTCTTGCTCCTATTGTCTTCTTCTCTCTTCCTCTTGCTGCTTGATTACCTCTAATCTGGCATGCTCTTCTCTCAACTGCTATTGACGCTTCTCATCTTCTTATTATTGCTTCAATTCTTTAAAAATGCATATATTTCAATTTAAAAGTATTTTAAATTTGAGCAAAATCCTTTAAAATTTTCTGTTTCTATTTAATTACTTCACAAACATTAATATTTTATAACATTTTTTCCAGTTCATAAAATCAATCTCTCATTAAGACTTTCTTTTAAATTAATTTAATCCTATTAATTTTTTCAATATTACTTGAGAATAGTATGGTAACTTTTCATACATTATTTTAATGGTTTGTTAAGGTTGAATTCTTTTAGCGTAAGATAAATTTTAGATTAATCAACAATTTTGAATATATAAATTTGAACTAAAGACTTAAAATATCAAATAAGGGAAAATATAGAGATTTGATAATGAAATTAGCTGCAAATATTTCGAAAAGTATAAATTGAAACTTTACAAGATATTCTGACAGTGTATATTCAGCGCATATGCGCTGATTTTTATTTAGCGCAGACTGCGCTGAATTAAATCGAGGCTCGGTAGACATTTTTAAGGCCAAATAGCCGTTCTTAAATGATAAAGTCCCTGTGGGACTATAGTGTTTTAATTGTTAAATTCTTAATTAATAATAATATTTTTAGTAATATAGTTTTAATTTTTTATTAAAAATTAAATATTTTAACTTAATCAAATTTCTCATTAAAGAAATCACATTAGTGATAACTATTAAATTTAATAAATTGCGGAAATTTAATAATTACTAAAATATTATTATTAATTAAGAATTTAACAATTAAAACACTATAGTCCCACAGGGACTTTATCATTTAAGAACGGCTATTTGGCCTTAAAAATGTCTACCGAGCCTCGATTTAATTCAGCGCAGTCTGCGCTAAATAAAAATCAGCGCATATGCGCTGAATATACACTGTCAGAATATCTTGTAAAGTTTCAATTTATACTTTTCGAAATATTTGCAGCTAATTTCATTATCAAATCTCTATATTTTCCCTTATTTGATATTTAAGTCTTTAGTTCAAATTTATATATTCAAAATTGTTGATTAATCTAAAATTTATCTTACGCTAAAAGAATTCAACCTTAATAGATTAAATAGTAATTATGAAATTCTGCCTGTTCCTTTTATCTTCTGCGCTCCTCCTCTTGTTGTTTAGCTCTCTCGTCATGAAGTCTCTTTACTTCAGCTTGCTTCTCTTTTTCTTCAGCTGAATTAACATTAGATGCGTTGTCTTTCTCGTGAGCAGCTTTAAATGTAGTCTTATATATAAACAATTCTTGGAGTTAACTAGTTAACTATATAAGTAAAATGTTTCGATATATTTTGGGGGAATCATTCACATTCAAAACCCCAAAACCCCTTAATGAGGTTTATAAGTGCTTTGATTGATGAGGGTAATGTTGGGGATTAGGGTTTCTTTTTGATTTTAAGCATTAATTTCACTCTAGTTATAAAAATATGGAAGTTTTATATGATCATTTTTTTTATATTTAACTTATTTATTTTCATGTTTATGTATAAACTATAGCATTTTTATTAGAAAGAGGTAAGTTTCGGATGCTTATTTTTTTATTTTACATTTTTTTCATAAGTTATCATATTTATTTATGGTTTTTATGAAAATTAATGAATACATCTTTTCAAAAATTTTGCGTTTTTGCAGAAATATTATTGAAATTTTTATCATAAAACTTTTTCATAATCAATAAAATACTTTCTTTTCTTTCCGCTTACTTTCTATATTTTTATATTTAAGTACTATATAAAAATTTTTGGTAGCTTAAGTAAAATATAAATGTAAAATATGCATAAAATGAGTGATTTTAAGGTATATGATAGACTCACGGTAGTCATGTTTTGTTTGTAAAATTATTAAAAATGGAGATCAAACTTAAATTTTTGTATTTCTACTTTTAATAAAATTTTAGACACCTATTAAATATGGCCATCCTATAGGAGGTCAATCCTGTAAAGCTTAGTGGAGAAAGTTTGCAGAATTTGTAACAAGTTTAAGAGATGGATTTCCATTTTAACCTATTAAATTCCATTAAATTAGTACTAAATTTGTTTATATTTAATTAGTACCAGTACTAAATTCGTTTAATTTTAATTTTAATGTGAGGTTTTAATTTAATAGTTCCATCACAAAACTTAATTAGTACCGAGTTTTAAACTAATGAGGTTTTAATGCAAAAGTTCTAATTTGGTTTAAAACCTAATTAGAACCATGTACTAAAAAATTAAAACTAAATTAGTACCAAAATGTTTTAAAAAATGGAGTCCCTAAGAATTAAGGAATGAAGATTTCATACAAACTGACTATTTTAATTAAATAAGTAATGCAAATAGGTAAAGTGCTATCATTGAAATTTTCGTAGTGGAATAATTTGAACATAACATTTACATAGATGTAGTGATCATAAAAAATAAAAGAATAAAAATCTCAACCATGAAAATAAAAAATGAAAATGAATCTAACAACAAAAATGAAATTAATCAAAAAGAAACCCTAATCCCCAACATTACCCTCATCAATCAAAGCACTTATAAACCTCATTAAGGGGTTTTGGGGTTTTGATTATGCATATGGATTTGGAAATTGATTTTATTGATGTCTTGACATGTTCAACAACTTATGCGGACTAATATAACAAAATAAGATTATGAAAATGATTGTTAAAATTAAAAGGTATAAATTTCAGAGAAAAGCACAGCTGCTGTATCTTTATCACCAAACAACTTAGTATTTAGTTTATTCTAAGCGAGATTAATCAAATAGTGAAGTTAATACTACTACACTCCTTAATTTCATAATATTTGATAGAATTACATTGATTTAACATCATAGAATATCTTGATAATATCTTTTCGCATTTCGATTTCAATGCATATACCATTATTTTACTTATTAATAACGAAGAGCACTACCATTATAGTCTTAATATGCTCTAATAATTATTCATTCTAAACTTACTTCATGATCGAAATCGCGTTCTTCGCTTGAATCGAAAGCTTTGGCTCTTGGTTTTTTGAGCTTTTGGGTCTCCTTGGGTGGACCGAAGAAGTCATCTTAGGGACTAGCCTGGCACAAAGTATTTCCCATATTTAATTAAGTGTTTATAGTTATGATTATAATTTAAAGTCTATATCTTTTCAATTAATTTACTTATTTACTCTCTTTATATGCAGCATATATTGTTTTTTTAATTAAGCTTATGAGAAACCATTTTAAAAATATTGAAAGATGTCTTTCTTAGTTTATCTATAAGGGGGAGGAAATTATAAATAGATATAGTGAATTAAATATAAATTTTGCTTAAAATACTCTTCAGTTATTTATAGTCGTTTTTGGCATTAATTTAAAAATAGATTAGTTTAAAAATAGTTTAAGTTAATTTGATTAATTAAAGATTAGGGTTTAACTTAATGGAAGTATAAGAAAATCTGTGAATTATGGAATAACCTCAAATAAAATTACTTTTCAGATTGTTCTAAGTATTCAAACTTTTTCTTCATTGTATGATAAATTTCTAATTTCTTATATTGTATTAATAAAGCACTTAAAGACATCTAGATGCATTTCATTTTGTTGTGTTAAGAACTAAGTTTTATAATTGAAAATTGATTAGTTCAATTCTTGTTTTTCATTTTCATTTAATTTATTCTGCATAAATCTGTGCCAAGGATATTTCAGTGGGAATTTTGAAACTTCAATCTCCAATTATTCTCATAATTTTCTCAATCTATAGCTAAATTGCTGTGTTATTTTTAGATTATACGATTGATTCTATTTGTGGAGTAAGGTACCTGTGTTATTTATGGAACAATAAACTTCTCATTTCCTTCTATTTTAAGACTTATTTATTTTAAGCAACATCGTTCTATTAATACACTTACAATTTTGAATCTTTATTTAGCACTGAGGAGATAGGAAATCCTTTGAAAGCTTAAATATATATGTTCGAAAATAGAGGAATTTTTCAACACAGTTCTAGAATTTGCTTGATTTACAAGTGATTGAATTTACATAATTTACAGAAAAATTGAACTCAAATATGAATTTTTTTTCTAAGCAGATTAATTACAGATAGTGCAAAAAGATTCATGCTCACTTATTCTGTTGAGAGTTTGAAATTTATCTGAAAAAAATTTGTGATCAAGTGTCAAAAAATGAAACAACTTTAAACTTTGATGAGTAATTTTTCAGCAAATTAAACATAACTTTTAGAATAATAAATGTCATAGTGAAAACTTACTCATTTGCATTTATTCATTAATTGTTCCCCTAATATTAAAAATTTATTACTACACTATAACGAAATGGAAAATATAAAATTTAAGGAGTTGTATAGTTACTCATGAAGATAAAGTTGAAATAGTATTAATACTTTAGCATTTTAAGAAAATTTTTTAAAAAATGGGCCCATATCTTACAAGTCCAAAGAAGGATAAAGATTCAGAAAACGGTGAGAACCAAAGGGTAAACATTATAATTTTCTTATTAATTGAATTATTTGAAGCAAAATAAGTTATTTATGAATGTTAAAATAGGTTAAATATGGAGCAACAGGAATGCAAGGTTGGAGAAATACAATGGAGGACTCCCATATCGCTTCATTGAATCTTGATAGAAATGTTTAGGTATTCGGAGTCTTTGATGGTCACGGAGGTAAGAAATACTTTACTTACAATCTTCATTGAAAGTTTTTTCTTAACTTATAAAGTTTAGGTAGAGAAGTTGCATTGTTTGTGAAAGATGTCTATATAAGAGAGCTGTCTAAATTGTAATCGTTCAAGAATAAAGATTATGAAACAGCTTTAAGAGAATCTTTCATCAGAATTGATGATATTTTAAAGTCTCCTTAAGGCATCAAAGACTTAAAGAAATATAAATCTCAAGATGAAACACAATCTTCACTTTTTGGGAGGCCTGAGACTGATAATATAGCTTTATATACAGGATGCACTGCTTGCGTAATCATAATAGCAGATGATATGATATATTGCGGGAATTCTGGCGACTCAAGATGCGTTTTAAGCAATGACGGCACTGCAGTCGATATGAGTATTGATCATAAACCAGATATGCCAACTGAAAAAGCTAGAATAGAGAAAGCTGGAGGATTCGTGGAAGACAATAGAGTGAAAGGGGTTCTTAATTTATCAAGATCTCTGGGTGACCTCGAATACAAGCAGGACAAATCGATTAGTGTGGATAACTAAATGATAACATGCGTACCTGAAGTAAAAATTGAGAGAATCTCGAAGGCTCATGATTTCATAGTCATAGCATGTGATGGCATATGGGACTGTCTTACTTCATAAGAGTGCATCTAATTTGTTAGGGAGTTCTTGCAAAATTCGAGTAGCAAGACTAAAATCAGCGACTGCACAGAGCAAATGTTTGATAGAATTATTGCATAAGATGTTGCGAGTTCAGGTAAGTTTATTAAATACTTGATTCAATTTGATAATATAGGTGGAATTGGTTGCGATAATATGACAAAAAATATTTATATTTTTAAAATAATTAACAAGACAATAATTTTGTTTACATTTTTTTTATGACAGCAGTTATAATATAGCTTAAACCTTAATGATACTATTAGTATTATGAAAATATTAAAGTATAAATTGGAAAACACTTGTTATAGTTTGATTTTACTTATGTGAGTTTTAAAATTATATTAGTTAGTTAATTTTCGCAGTGCTTAATTTTTTTCCAATTTGACTTTAATAAATCTTTTTTACTTATATAATTTAACTTATTTAACAATTTTATTTATAAGTCAAACCTTAGAGTATATAAATGATACCTGCCATTATTTTTATTAAAAAGCAATTGAGTAAAAAAATTAACTTATTTAATATACTTAAGCCCTATCTACTTATTATCCTCGATAAATATAATATCCTACCTATTAACACAGTTAAACAAATAGTCTAGATGATATTCGAAAATATGTTTCACTTAAATCCTTTTTCCCAATAATTTAATTATTCATTTTTTAAATTAAGATTTGGATCCAATCTGCTATGAATTATAATAAAAATACTTGCTATAAAATCCTGTCTTTCTATAGTTATTTAGTTGGCTATCATTAGATATTTTAGAAATGAGAGAGAGAGAGTAATACTAATATAAAATTTGGAATAATAACATAAGGGAAAATTCCTATTAAAATTAAATTTATAACAAATACATCATTCAAGGGAGTTAAAAAATTATCTAAAGTTAGTCAGTGGAATATTTATTTAATATTTAGATTACGAAATCAATATAGATGATATCTATCTGAGAATATATAACCCTACAATTTTAATGTCAGCTTTAAAACTTTCTAAAATTTAAAGTATTTTAAATTATAAAGTTTTTATAATTTATTCAAGCTTTTGACTCAAATCCCATGCATATTCAAGCAATATTTTCACTTACAACTCCTATTTGAGTCACAATTCATTAGATTTTGCTAATTTCTAAACTATAAAATTTCCTAAAATGTAATTAACCTATTGACTATTTTGACTTTAATGAAACTAAAGGAATAATTACTACGTTATATATTCTTTTTTAGGGTGAATCTGATTAATATTAAATAATTAAGTTGGAAAAGTGGATATTTTATAAATAATATTGATTAGTAATATAATTATTGGAGAAATACATTTGAAGTTGGTAGATAAATTAAAATTAAGTTAAATAAGTTGAAATCTTGAAAGTTATAGTAGTCCAATTTAAACGATCTATGTTTAGCTTGAAAGAGAATTTAAAATTAATTGGACTTTTATATTTATTTTGCTATTTTATGGTATCCCTGGAGAGAGAGATTACTCTACTTTATTAGAGGGTATAAAATTATGAATTTAGAGGTGTCTAATTATATTTGAGTAAATTCGCTCCATACATGCAATATATAGTACCGCCAATATAAGAGTTCAGCTAAATCTTATTTCTATATCGAATGATCCCAAGATCGTTTAAATTTGACGACTATAACTGTCAATAAATTAATGTATTATTAATTAAAAAAAACCTAATTTCCCAAAATAGAATGTATCCCTTCAATAATAAATTATAAGTTTATAAGAGTTTCCCCAGTAGATCTCTATTGATTCATATAAAAATAATTTCAAAGAAATGACTATGCTAATTTGAAATTTTTCAAATTAATTTATAAAAATACTTTTACTAATTTACATTTAATTATTTATAACAATAACTCCTATTACTATCTCAAACAATCATATACAAATATATACACTTAAACAATTTCGTTTTTCGAAAATTCAATCAAAAATCTGTCTATAAATGTCGAATTTAATTTAAACAACTTAATCCAATCTCATGAATCCAGAGGAAATATTATTTTAAATATATTAATTTAATTAAATTTAATTTAATTTGAAATCAATAATCAGCAAATGCAAGTTCCAACTTTGTTCAATACTCCTCAGTTCTGCTATACTTTGAAAGAATTACCTGCTCTATTCTTGTAATAAAGTTAGTTATATAAATTATTTAATTGGATTGAGAAAAAATTATTAAAATTTTGTTTATATAAGCTCTCAACTTTGAAGACTTCATTAAACAAAATTAATGCAATGATTTTATTTTAAATAATTTAATTATATTTATCTGGTACATATAAATATAAATAAATAAAATGATGTAATCATGGGTTCCAATAATAAAGATCAATAAATCCTTTTAAATATTATTTAAAAAAATTATATCGGATCATTGTGTATAATTAGGAATTAATTCTTGAATTTTTTTTAAAAAATAATAATAAGTATTTTGTTAACATTCGAGTTAGTTTCTATAAATTTATTCAGTATGCAAATGATCTATTTTGAAATATTAAACCAATCTCTGTTAAATATTGTTTAATATTGGGAAATTTTCTAAATACAATGGATTTAAAAAATCTATATAAATACATTGAAATATCCAACTGCTTTAATTTTATTTAATCGTATTTGCTTAAATATTTTTTTTTCAAAATATTCCTATTCTCTGTTAATTAATTATCAACCAGCAATAATTGATCTTAATTTTTAACGAATTAATTATAACAACTTCATGAACATGAAGCTTCAACTCCCACCCTCAAAAAGTAAGCTATCTATTAAATTTGAATGTCGAACTTAACTCATAGAATTTATAGGTTAAATCTCTCTTTTATCATCGCTCTCAGCTTCATAAAATGAAGTATCTGAAAAAGACCGTACTATCTCAAATGAGACAGTTGGCCTCAACTCTACGGTAATATTCCAAAATTATAGTAAAATGCTAAATTATTTTTAGGATAAATCGTTATAAACAATAAAAAATGGGTTAAATAATAAATGGGATATTATAGTGTTTGCGCAATATTAATAAATCCCTAATTAACTTATTAAATAGACTGAGCTAACACCCAAGGCATCTAACAAGAATGGCAGTTCTGCTAATCTCTTCCAAAGAGAAGCTAGCTACTCTCCCTTTAGAAACGTAGAATTTTCTGAGAGACAGGTGCCCTTATCAACTGAGAAACCCCTTGCCTCGATTGGCTTATATTTAAACAAAATAGATGATTAAAATAAATAAGGATTTGAGGCAAGTTACAATGGGGGAATTAAAAGGAATCTGTTCAATCAGAATCCTTAACAACCAATGACTCCTACATCAACTTCCAACGATAGAACTCTAAGAGATATAAAAAACTTCAAGATGATGGGCAAAGTTGGCGAGGGGGCTTACGGGTAGGTCTGGAGCGCTCTGCACAACCCTTCTTAAAGATTATATGCAATTAAGGTGATTCAGAAAAGTCGTGTTGAAAAGGTAAGTTACTAATTAAAATAAAGTTAATCATATATTTAGTTGGATAAGGTACATGAGATTTAAAATGAAAAGAATATTCTTTCAAGGCTGAAGCACCCCAACATAGTAAAACTTCATTCCACCTTTACAGACTCCAAAAACGTGTACATGGTCTTAGACTATGCAATTAATGGAGATTTTTCCCAATATCTCAAGCTTAACAGTAAGTGAATAGTTTTTGGTTTATTCTCATCGTTTATTTAGAGATCTTGACTGAAAAATAAGCTCAATTTTATGTGGCACAACTGATCAACATCTTGGGATTCCTTCGTAGCAAGAATATTATTCACAGAGATCTCAAGCCAGGCAACATTCTTTTCGATGATAATTGGCACTTAATACTAGCTGACTTTGGGACAGCCAAAATTTTGACAAATAAGGGCTCAAATGCATCTACTGCTTCAACTTAAAATAAAAGTTTAACTACATCAAATAATAATATTGGTACACCCCGAGGTACCCCCCCCTCTCCTCCCAGTCCCTAAACCGAGGTACCTCCCCCACCACTCCCCCCACCTCAAAAATGAAGTCACCCTAATATAACCCACTTTATATGAAAAATCATATTCCCAAAGTCTGAATCGACTCCCTTCATGACATCTCACTCATAGAACAATATTTATATATAAAATGACATAGTTATTCAAAATTATGTATTATCTTTTTAATAGCTGTTTTGATTTTATTTTGAATTTTTGGCAACTGTCAATACGTCCGTCGACTATTTAATACATATACTGGCATAGGAAAATATATTTCAATTGAGTTTTCATTGACTTATTGCAGATTTTATTAATACAATAAAACTATGCACATAAAAATTCCAAAAATCTTTTTCAGCCTAAATCATCTCATTTCGATTTAAATATAAAAATTAACATGAGTAATTTTTTTAAAAAAAAAACATTTACTTTCTAGAATTAATTTTATTTTATCATAAAAAATGATAATGATTGTGCTAAAATTTAACAAATTAAAAATAAAAATAAATTAACAAACATTATTATTTTTTTTTAATATTTCATTATATTATTAATTAATTCTAGAAAGTAAATGTTTTTTTTTAAAAAAAAATTACTCATGTTAATTTTTATATTTAAATCGAAATGAGATGATTTAGGCTGAAAAAGATTTTTGGAATTTTTATGTGCATAGCTTTATTGTATTAATAAAATCTGCAATAAGTCAATGAAAACTCAATTGAAATATATTTTCCTATGCCAGTATATGTATTAAATAGTCGACGGACGTATTGACAGTTGCCAAAAATTCAAAATAAAATCAAAACAGCTATTAAAAAGATAATACATAATTTTGAATAACTATGTCATTTTATATATAAATATTGTTCTATGAGTGAGATGTCATGAAGGGAGTCGATTCAGACTTTGGGAATATGATTTTTCATATAAAGTGGGTTATATTAGGGTGACTTCATTTTTGAGGTGGGGGGGGTGGGGGGTACCTCGGTTTAGGTACTGGGGGGAGAGGGGGGGTACCTCGGGGTTAACAAATATTGGTAGATTCAAATTATTTGGGAGAATAATTAATTAACTTTTATATTTTCCAAATTAACTATACTCATTTAAAAAAGCACAGAAAAATTTCTCGAGTAATAATTTCTATTATAATGTTATATTTTTTTTCCTTTGAATAATTTAAGATTTTTTATATTATTTTAAATAAGTCTATTTAATAAAAGAATTTTAATTCATATTTTCTCTTTAGAATTCTTTTAGTATTAAGTAAATACAATGAATTAGTTATATTCTATAGATAAAATAAGTATAACTTCTCATGATTATATTAAATTCAATAAAAAAAGTTTATGTATAAATCTACTCATTTTTATTTTTACAATAGTACTAATACTACCCCTAAAAATAATGGCTAAACTAATACTCATAAACTTGAGACTTAAAACTCAGATTTGACGAGTTTTAGCACCGCTGCACTCACTAGAGGTATTCAATCCTCTAATGACATGATTGGATTGAATAATTAGTTATAAAACATATAAAATAACATGGATGAGCTGCTTAGTAATGCTCAAATTTATTCAATTAATTTTCTTAATGCTGATATGGATCAAGAAAGCAAAGGCTCATTCGTAGGAACTGAAGACTATGTATGCCCAGAGATAATAAACAACTAAGAACCTACTTTTGCTTCTGACTTATGGTCACTTGGAATCATGGTCTACTAATATTTCACAGGTAAAACTCCATTCAAAGGTGTAACCCCTTTCTATACGTTCGAAAACATCCTTGCTTGTGAATATCATATGCCAGAAACTATGCCTGAAAAAGCAAGAAGTTTGATAAAATAACTTCTAGTTTTAGATCCAATATTAAGACTAGGAGCTGGTGATGCTGACTCTTGTAATGGAATTGAAGCTTTAAAGTCTCATCCATTCTTTGATGGGGTTAACTTTAGTACACTTCACAGCTAACAAGCCCCTATCGACTCTAGAAAGGTTATATAAAGTCCCTTAAAAAGACAGCTTATGCAGTATTTACCATCATCTTAAAGTTCCAAGGGTAAGAATCTGACTCAAGAGTTCACAAAAGATAATGTAAACTCTGAGACTAATTCCACTGTAAGTGTAAACGGAGATGTAAAAATCAGAGATTTTTCAGATCTTGTGAAACTTCAAAAAACTCCAAGCAACTAGAATGTTCAAAATACACAAGAATTTGTGTTAAATGATCTAAAATTGCTTAAATTTTAGTCTACTTAAAATTTTGAAGAGGTTAAGGGACCATCTTTGCTGAAGCTAAACCAATCCCTATTAGATAGTCCAGCTAAAAGAAAGCTAAAAAAGAAAACTACTTCCAACCTAGATGTGAGAAGCTAACTAGTCTTCAAATCTCATGCTGCTCTGCTAAAACAGTCTTCTTTGATTAAAGATTCTGATTTATTCTTTGACGATTGCTTGGATTGCATATCTCTTTGGAAAGAATCAAAATCAGAGATGGTAAAGAAAAAGACTAAGCTTATCTTCTATGCTGATAGAATCGTGAAACTTTACGAAAATGGTTATTTCGCATACTTTACTTCAAAGCAAAAAGACTTGAAAGCTGTAATACATCCAAGAGAAATCATATCTTGCGTTATTGATAGCAAAGACAAAATGAAACTAAGCACAAAAGAGAAGAGCTATCTCTTCAAATTTAATGACTCTAAAGTTGCTCAAGAGTGGGTTACCACTCTTAATAACTCAATGAAAACTTATTAAGAATGATTTGAAAGAAACCTAACTATTTTGTAAAATTGAAACTATTAAATTCACAAGCCAACATTGAAAATAATTCTCACAATCAACTAATTCATTTAGCTTTATAGAAGCTATATCAATACATTGTAAAAATGATTGTACCGGATACTCAATTATGGTTTAATCACTCTATTTATTATAAAATATTGCTATTGTAGAAACTCATTTGAATTTGGAAAATTAATTATAAATATATTTAAATTATTTTAAATTCATGGCAGTTGAAGTTGTCCAATTTAAGCGATCTTGGGCTTGTTCGATAGAGAATTCATAATTAGCTGGACTTTACTATTGGCGGTACTATTTATCGAATCCCCAGACAGAGATAACTCGACTTTAATGTGAGGGTAAAATTTAATAAATTTAGAGGTGTTTAATTAAAGGAAGTTACCTCTGTCTGGGGATGCGATAAATAGTACCGCCAATAGTAAAGTCCAGCTAATTATGAATTCTCTATCGAACAAGCCCAATATCGTTTCAATTGGACAACTTTAACTACCATGAATTTAAAATAATTTAAATATATTAATAATTAATTTTCCAAATTCAAATGTATTTCTACAATATAATCATAATCAAATTAATCATATGAATAAAAGACGCTTTCGTAATATTTTTGACTACCACTAAATTCTCAATATTTTACAATTAAATGTATGATTATTTTGCAAAGTAGAGCTATTTATATAGTGAAAAATATACATTTCTTTTAAATATTATAAAGGAAATTAATAAGTAAATTATAATAAATATAAAATATCTAAAAATGTCCACAAATACTTTAGCATTCATTAATCACCCTTTTTCAAAGGTGATTGTATCAAATTTCATAATGGCATTCGAATATATCATAATCGGTTACGTTTATGTAATTGCTACAAGATTGAAGGTTTTTAATAGAAGATTCTTGAGACAATTTGACGAAGTCCATCAAGAAGCATTCGGCAAAGATAAGAAGACTCCATAGTGGGGATACCCAGACACTCAATAAATTTATATAAAATTAAACTAAATTTTGAAGAGTATTTTTTATCAAACTGGCAATGGTTGGTTTGCCTAAAAGCTTCCATATAAGGATTGGTATGAATTCTAATTTTTACAGAAAATGAATTCTCAGTATCGAGAATAAATAGAATTATTTATAAATTGTAGAACAAATAAATTCAACTGTGCTTAAAGAGTGCATCTAAACTTCTTAGAAAGTTTCGCTTTCGTAGCTCTGGTATCATTGGTTGCTGGTATTGTATATCCAGATGAGGCTTTTCTATTCCAAATGATCTATATCCTCGGCAGATTTATTTTTACCTATGCTTATTGGAATAAACCTATAAATTACTAGTTCAGCATTTTTATCAAATTTGTTAGCAAACCATATTGAGTTTTATTTTTTTTAAAGTAGCAATTTATCTCTTATGATTTTTATAAAAATTACAGTAATTAAGTTTATGGGTCCAATCTACAGAATTCCAGGTGTGATTTTGCTCTGGATAGGTTAAATTGCAAATCTTTACTATGCCATTAAAACTTGCCTTGCTCTAGTTGAATGATAAAGATATTTTTATATTTACTTATCAAATTTCCATCATATGTTTGCTAAGTTTATCCTGCTTAATTTAATGATGCAAATTATCTTTATTTTTCACATGAATTTCTTTATAACTTACTCTGAAAGTGTGATTATGAAAAATATGAACAGATTAGATCAAGAAGATTTATTGGTTTTATCAACTTTATAATTCTTAATATCATAGAAATAAGTCCCAATATAGTGATATTTCACTTAATTTAAATATTATCGATTAGCTATCATCTAATTATAAAAATGAAGTTTACATCTAGACTAATATAAAATTAAAATAATTAAAAATGATATGCCTAAAAATAATACGTAAATATTAGAATTATAACTGTTTAAAATTAATTTTGACCAATTACGAATAAAACAACCAAGCTTAGTAAATTCTTTCTTCTACAATTATAAAATAAGAAATATACATATTTTTGCTTGGTCTCAAATTCAGCCACGTCTCAAGAAAATTTCTTGAAAAGCTTCTCCGAGTCCTCTGTTACAGATATCCAAGTACATGTTACTAAATCTAGAGAAAGTGAATTTTCAGAAGAATTTGGAAGTTTTGAGGAAATGGAGCTCTTAAGCAATCATCTACCAAACAAGAGAAGAAAAATTGAATTGCATCTGAAGATGACGCAAAGAGTGGAAAAAGATCAAAGATTAACAGTCCAAAAGTTCAATAGGCAGTAACTAGCAATATCATTTGTTAATTCATTTAATTCACTTCCACTGACTATTATAAGTACGCTGTAGCAGTTTAAACTGTTCATATACTCCCATAATATGAATCAGTTACATTAGCATTCATTACATATAGAATATGCCTCAAATTATTAAGCTAAAATTATAGAATGATTTTCAATTAAAATAATAGCTGTTTGCTTCCAAAGCACTTATAACTTCCTCAATGATCTATTCTATACCCATCAAAACATTAACTGAAACAATTTTAAATTTTTAAAACTCAGATTTGGTTTAATTCTTTTGTCGATTTTTCAGATGTTTACACAGCTTTCTTATTCAATGAGATAAATATAACTGTATTTTATGAAGGTTCTCATTAAAATAAGAAATATTTATTCAACTTGCTTGCGCAGTCTTTGAAACTTAGATCATTAGCAACCAACTTGCAAACCTGTTTGTATATTGGGCTAATTTCTGGAAAAGTGTTGCCTCACTCATTAATATTGCATTCAATTTTGAGTCTAATCCAAAAACTAAACATTTATCTTAAAATACTCTAAAAAATTGTATGTTGTTAACAAATATTTATGCTTTGAAATATTCTAAGTAAGTAAATAAAGTATATTCAAACTAACATGAATGACATAATGAATACATTGAAATTCACCACCGAAAATATGAACTTAGAAGATCAATAAAATGTTCAAACATACTAGAAAATTATTGTAGCATCAGCTGGCTTGTTGAAATAATTATAAAGTTATCATAAATTTTTTTAAAGAGTCTAAATCATAAATATCAATTTAGTAAGTAAATTTAATGTGGTAAGAATGTCACCAATTCTAGACTTTTGGTTACAAATCAATAAATTTCCTATTAAAATTGTCTCTTTATTATATTCTTATATTTGAATATAATTTAGCATAAAAATAGTAAGAATGTGAAAGTCTTAAAATAATACAAATTTTTGATATTCTTTTGATAAAGACAGATTGAATTGAATGATTACAGAAGAGTTTTACAAAATTATTATGCATTCATGACTTAATATATAATTAGAAAAGCACTCATTCGATTGCTCTTAGTTTCAAAGGTCGTCAGCTTCTCTGTAAATGAAAAAAAAACAACCATTTTTAACTATGAAAAGAGAGGCACTAAAATATTCATTTTTATTAAGGATTTAATTTATATTAAATGA
Source organism: Oxytricha trifallax (assembly GCA_000711775.1). Lineage (NCBI taxonomy): Eukaryota > Ciliophora > Spirotrichea > Sporadotrichida > Oxytrichidae > Oxytricha > Oxytricha trifallax. The sequence goes on along the minus strand of ARYC01019201.1, from coordinate 2,548 downwards.
ATCTAACAAGGAAATCTCCAGCTCTGAAGGCAGTGTAATACCAGAATGGATCTGTGTAAGTGTAATCGTAGTCAAGGATATCGAGGACATCTGTGAACATGAAACCTGCATTCAAATAAATTAAATTTCACTAAAACTATGATCATAATTACTAAAACCAACTTCTCTTTAGTTGATACTTATAAATTGTACAGCATGTTAGTAAGGATACCGTCGTTTGAAAATAGTTGACTTGAATCATTAATATAAAAAAATTTGATATTAAATAATTAAATAACAATGATAATAATATGATTTGAATCAAGATTTGAAGACTCATCGAATCATAATTATAATTTTATCTTTATTAGGGGATTATTTGCAAAAAGGATTAGATATTATCATTTTTTATAGTTGTAATTTATTTAAAATCCAAGCCAGCAGTTGATTGTGATATCGTCAACGTTTTGGAGCATTTTGAAGATATTTGTCATTCCACTATCTTGCTTTTACTGAGAAAAATCTAAGGTAGCAGCTTGCACCAAAAGTCTTAATAGATTCACATATATCTATATAATTAATTATTATTTAATGATATGAATGAATTTCTCACATTATTTCTAAACTTTTAATCATTTATGTAATTTATCAACACGTAATAAACCATGCATATATTATAAAAAAGATTCTTAAAATATATTTTATCAAAAAATCTATGATTATTATTGAAAAAACATTCAAATACGAGGAATTCTTACCACATTAGAAATTGTAGGTACTGGTAGGGATAGCACTGGTTTATAAAAATATATATGAATTTTAATTCCTTGTATATTTTATTATTTAGCAGTAAATATAAAGTTGGTTGCTCCTTCTATAGCACCAAACATTATGTTTGCGATATCTGATAGACCGAAAGAATTTTATAATAATTTAATGCATAAATAGAATTTAAAATATTTAATTAAATTAAGAATAATCTACTGAAGTGTCTGTAGTAGCAAAGTTATTGAATCTGCTTTAAATTTATTAATAATAACTGTAAAAATAAACCTCTAATTCAAAGTGTAGAAATTAAACCACGAAAATTTGTTAATTAATATGCTTCTAGCAGAAACCTTAACTTTGTATTGTTGGTAGTCTTGAGCGATTTATTCAGAGAAATTTGTAATTTCATCAAGTCTATCGAAAAATTTGCTTCTTAATTTCTAAGCTTTCTCAGTTGCTAAAATTAAATTTATTTAATCGAAGGAACACACTTAATTTACATTATTTTTTCTAAACACAATTTAATCATTAAAATGCTTGAACGAACTTGTTTTCTGAATTGAGTGGCTCAGACCAGGATGGGAAGATTTATTTCAACAAACAAATGACATAGTATCTTTTTCATTCATGTTAAGTTGCTCTAAGCTCTCTGCATTAGACGACTCAATAATATTAATTACTATAAGCAATACCAATTACCTTGTTTGTTTACATATTTCTAATATTCAATATTTTTAGCAGTAAGCCCAATCACCAGCATCTTATGCGGTTTGCAAGAATAATTTAAGATAAAGTTAAAGATTTCATAACAAATCTGTGTCTACGAGATACCATTAGTTAGCATAGTATAGCAGTTGTAAAATGAACTAGCAAAATTCTTTGATATGACTTACAAAAAATTAAAATATGCTTTATAAAACTTGGACCTCATTTAAACGAGTTTATCTTTGTTATATACAATTTTCTTGACTTATTTTATTAATAAACTTGCGATACATTGAAAGTAACTAAAGGAATTTATCTATCTCCATTGGTTTTTGTTACACTATTTAAGGTGTATCCAGTATAGTTTTGATGGAAATAAAAAGATTTATTGAAAGAAACAGCTGAGGAAGTCCATTTAAGGGACAGACCAGTTTATATAAATATTGTACATACATAAATGGAAGTGAATGGAGCTTCAGTGATGATATTAAGCAAAATAGGGGTTTTAAAAATTACTGGTTCGATGAACATAAAGAAATTATGTTGAAAAAAATTAAATTGTATTTATGGATTTATCAGATGTGTAAAATTATAGATAAAGTTACATTGTAAAAATTTAATTAAGGTTTACTATGGTACATAAATATCTTATCTCTAAATTATATTGTAATTAAATTTGCTTCCTTAATAATTCAAATTATTATATTATCTTCAAATATTAATTAAAGATAAGCAAATAAGATGCAATAAACGCTCCAAGCTCACTTTAAATCATGGGGTTTGATAGATTACCACAATTATTTCTTACCTTCTGAAAATGTTGCCATGTTACTTTGGATATCTATATTTTCACACTTTTAAGATTAAGCAAATCACTCCTAATTGTAGAAGAAGTAATTTTTACCTATTATTATTCAAAATTTCATAAATAATGATAATATTCATAGCCACGATCATATTTCCCCATTGTTGTAATGAATATATAAAACGATATAATAATTGCAAATGTAAATTAATTATAATATAATAAGCTTTAAAAATGAGCAATAGTTTTCTAGCATCACGCCTACGTTCTGGAACCATGCTCTCTTTCCAG